>LOEQ01004748.1:22818-43755 GCA_001685075.1 Bramus lutescens | reverse complement strand
TCTATCTATCTATCTATCTATCTATCTATCTATCATCTATCTATCTTCCTTCCTATGCCTGTAAATGATGACATGTGCTACAAGAATCCTGCATATAAATATTCTTGAACTGAATTCATATAATAATTTGCAAAATAATTTAGAAATTCTAAATGCTACTATCACAGTATCGTGATTTTTGTAGGACTTTACATGATATGAAATATCAGAGTGATCCAGCTGTTTTAGCTTCTCCTAAGTTAGTGGCTCTAAGTCATGGCCCTAGGCCTCTAAGGAACACTAACATTCTTTCATGTAATCTTCAAGCACAAAATATTTTAAATGATACTTTTATCAGTTCTTCTTTTTATTATTATTGTAATTATTCAATTGAAAATTGCATCCAGTGCAGAAAGCTTGGACATCTGTCTCTAAACCTGAAGGAAGTAAATACACAGAACTCCCAGAAACCATTGAATTCCTCGTATTTAGAAAATATTATTCGTTTTCAAACTCACACACACACACACACACACACGTCTTTAATTCTAGAAGAAGAAATAAATTATACAATGACTTTTGTTGCATTTTTCTTAGTTGACTGACTTTTTAACACTATGTATGTTAAAACAAAAAAATATTCATAAATGCTTCTTTCTTTAAATGTGGTAAAATACAGATTGTCATGGTGCTTTCTAAGTGAAGCAGTCTGTGACTGAGCTTCAGCTGAAATAGTCTCTTCTGTAGAGAGGCCCATTTGAAAGTCTGGAATAATAAATGTGTCAAATGGAACGGAGCAGACATTGCCAATACCTAAAGACATATCCCATAAGAGAATAACATTATTTAATATGATTGTCTTTCTCTTTCACATTGTACAATGAAATGTATAGAATTTTGGAGATTCACATGACTCAGAGAGCCAATATTTTCTGGAAGACTAATTTGTGATGTTCCGAAATTATGCATGAGTCAAGGATCTATTGGAATACAGGATCAATAATAGACTTTTTGATTATAAGGAAAAATTGATTTTGCTTCAAATTCCACAATTCATCTAACTTTTATAAAAATGGATATTGGTTGTCATTTGATACATATCAAAATATCCTATCAAAATCATGTATATAATGTATATCAACTACATCAAAATGATGTATATGAAAATCAATTAGCTGGAAGAATCTACTAAAATGCCCCTCCATTTTCCAATTACATATCTGTAGCCAAAATAGATTTTTATCCTAATCCAAATAGTATATTTCAAGACCTAATTATCAAAGGATTAGAGTCCAGTGTCTTATAATTAAGTATGTATTTAAGAAATCAATAAACGTGTAGCGAAATTATATTTTTCCTATTTCTTTTTGTTTTTTGTTTTGTTTTTCTTTTTGAGTTGAGGTTTCTCTGTACATTTAGAGCCTGTCCTGGAACTAGCTCTTGTAGACTAGGCTGGTCTCGAACTCACAGAAATCCACTTGCCTCTGCCTCCCGAGTGCTGGGATTAAAGGCATGCGCCACCACCGCCCGGCTCTTGTTTTTCCCATTTTGATAATAAAACTGTTTTGGGATATCATACTATTTAAGTGCCTATTTAGGAAATATCTCAAATTGCCAATTGATTCTACAGTGTTCCTCATTTGTCCATTATAAATGTGAGAATGCCTCACTGAAAAGTTTTTGTTGTTGTTTATTCCTGAATGGATTTCCATATTGTAAAATTTGACTCACCTTTTATAACCATGTGTCAAGCACAGAGAAGGGACTGAGGGATACAGAGCTGGTAGAATACTTGAATGGATTTTTAAAATATATCTCATGGCCATTTGGATGAAGATGACAGTTGCTGATAATTTTTTTTTGAAATTGATCTTTGAAGCAAAATATAATGAAGATAGCATATTCATTTTAAACAGTAGACTGAGCAACAAGGAACAACGTTATCTGTTGAAGAGTGAAATCCTCAGCTGAGAGAATATTATTTTGATAAAAACAAGAGTCAAAAACATCCCCAGTAGAAACTAAGACATTATTAGAATGAACTTTAAACTTCAGGGTAGGAAGCTTTTCCCATGCCTCAGAAATCACTTACTGTCAAGGTGACTGTCTTTGGAGTGTTAATCACACTCAGAATGTTAGAAAATTCAAGACTCTGAGAAACCTATACTCAGACTTTTGGGTGTGTCCTCCTTTCTTCCTGAATACCTTTTTTTTCCCTTAACATCTGTGCTTAAAGTCTATCTTAAAATTTATCAATACTCTCCAAATATATTTCAGAAAAGACAGAATAAAGAAAGAAAAGAAAACTAAGTTTAGAACATTTGTTATCTCGATTGGCAAGTCATTTAAAAGTTTCCTTGGGAAAGTGATGGTGCTTGTCTACTAATAGCAGAATGTCCAGGAGATAAGAAAGAATTCAGTCTGTAGAGATTTTCTGAAAGACGATCTTAACTAAATTTGGGTGAGTCTTTGGAAGATAAAATTGGGTAAAGGAGTAATGTGACTTTGTGTGTGAAGTCTAAAATATTTTAGAAGTAGTATAGCTTAATTTGAATGTGACAATTTTTTGAAATCAAATTAGAAAATTTGATTGTTGTCTTCTGGTTATTTTAATCAATGTTATTTCACTGATTATATTTTAAGAAAATAAGAGGATGTTGCTCTACAAAAGACTGTTTGAGTTATTATTTAAAAGATTCTTAAAGTAACATTTGGCAACATAAAGTAAATGTCATTTTCCAAAACTTACTTTCAATTAATTAATATTAAAAGGACTCAAGATAGAAAATCAAATGCACTATGGTTTCATTTAAATATGTCATTTTAGATATCACAATTACAAGACTTTATATACTCCTACCTGATTTGAGCAAAATCCTTCATCCAATATCAGTAATTGTATCCACTCTTAGAATGACCTGTACTAGAAATCAGCTACAAACGGAGGAGATTATTAAATACAACCATTAAAACAAGATTTTAAATTGAGAAAAGAGAACAGCAAACGACACCATGAATTAAATTTTTTTCTTTGATCCAACCCAATTGAGTCCCTATATCTCTTTTATTCTCTTCTCTATAGCTCTCCTACATTATCTCTTCCTCTATCAAACAACCATTCACATATAGCCAAAGCATGTTTTGGACTCACACAAACACATATGGCTTTGAGGGATAGAGATATTTTATATTTTAATTGAATTTGAAAATATGAATTGATCATATTTCCTAAGCAGAAATCATTTAAACAGTATTAAATCAGAGAGAAAAATATCTATGTTGATATTTAATGTCTATCATATATCTGCCTATTATCTATCCATCTGTTTATTTATAAAACATTACCTGTATATCATCTATTGTTATCTTCTTAGGGTTGACAGGAAACTATTACATATTTCTTAATTTTAATGGTAATTAGACAGAGTTATTGAGAATTTAAAAAATGGAAAACTATGATCAAGCCAGTGTTATTATTTGACTTCTTATTGGAAGTCAAAATCTTGAGCTTACTTTGAACATTCCATTATGAAGGCCTGTAGCCTCTGATGATTATAACACAAGTGTCACCATTTTTAGTGGCTCATGAGTAGTGCAAAGTGTGCAGATACCCTACTGTAAATGATCATTGGAACACTGATTTTATATACAGTAAAACTCAGTTCTCAGTACAATGAACATAGGGTATACTACCTAAATCTATCCACTAGAGCACCTTGCTTGCTCCGGCAATTCTGCTGCTCCTTTGGGTATTGTTTCTGTGTAAAGCAATCTTACTAGTGAGTGTAGGCTGCTTAATTAGAGTAGGGAATACTTGATAGCTATATATAGTTTGAATGGTTATTAAAAAATACTTAAAAGAAGAAATGAAATGCAGTAGAGTTGGCCTGAATTCATGCCTAGACACTGTTTTCCTCAGCTTACTTACTCTATTTTGGAAAAGCAATTTCCCTTATATATGTGATTTTTTTTTGTTTCAGTTTTGGGCTTATAATTTAGAGCAATGGTTCTCAACCTTTCTACTGCTATGGCCCTTTTAATATAGTTCCTCACATTGTAGTGACATCAACTATAAAATTATTTCGTTACTAGTTCATAACTGTAATTTTGCTGCTGTTCTGAATCGTAGTGTAAATATTTGACATGCAGAGTATCTGATATGCAACCCCAAAAGGGATCATGACCCACAAGTTGAGAAATGCTGGTTTAGTGTATATATCCACTTACATTCCTATGTAGAGAGATGAGAACATAACACATAAGTGTTAAGACATTTACATAAGAAATATGACTTTTTGCGTAGACACTGAAAAAGCCACTATGATTTTGGAAAGAATTCTCACTCTTGTTGTTCAGAAGGCAAATGAGACAGTGGTGCAATCTTCCTTCTTGTTAGAGATTCATCAGTGACTGATTCTCAAACCTGCATTGTAAGTACATACCCAGGCGTAATCAACTGAATCATTAGCATTTATTATAGAAGACAGATTCAAATTGATGGGCAGTGCTGAAGAAATGTGTAAATATAAATCTGTTTCTTACTAAATCCTATTTGAATAGGCAATAAATATGTATGCTCTTGAATTGAACTGTTGATATTCTTACTTCCTTTTAAATTTGAGTGTCCGCAATCCCTTCTACATTAGTAAATAAGCCACTTAAAATATATTAAATGGAATTTTTGATATATATGAGAGATCCAATATATTTGGATAAAAAGACATATTGATGTTTTTTTGATATGTGAGCCTTTCCTTGCACTGTGTTGTGATATTGATGATTCTCCATTATCACAGCCTCCTCTTATTAAATTCCCTGAAAAAGCCTGTTCAAATATTATGTACTTGGACACACAATTACTATGTGGTCAACTTGATGACAATTATTATACTTCCACAGTTTCATAAGATAATACATATGCACTATTTTTCCCCTTAGTGATTAATAGATTTAGTATATGTATACTTTCATCAAAATATCAAATCATTTATTTTCACTAAAATAGTAAGATTGTGGAATACAAAGATATAATTTTTTCAAAGCCATGATTTATATTTTTCTTTCTATATGCTAAACTAGTTAGCTTATGAAGGATAACTAAAATCTACATTAGAATATGTGTTGTGATAAGTTAGTTAATATACATGATACTAATATCTATTATAAATAATTCTTAAAATTTTATAAGCTTATGGAGTTTGGTGAACTTTTTTCAGTCAAAATATTTGATAATGTGTACTTCCCAACCTACAAAAACATCTAATATCTTTTAGTACACATTCTTTTATTTTCTCACATATTATTGAATCCTGCCTGTACTTTAAGTAATAGTTGCTTAAATCAGTTGCTTAATTTCTGCAAATCCCAAATTCTTACCACATACCCCCAAAGAATTCTTTCATGATAAACCCAGTCTGCACATTATTATTTACATTATATATATTTTTGAAAACAGAATTAAAAAGAAAATGCATTGATATGATATCTTTAGATGTTTGCTGCTAGACTGACCTCCTTATTGCTCCCCACAGTTACAGGTTTCTCCAGGGACAAAAAGAGGCCTTGTTAAAGGTTGTTAGTAGGGCATCTATCTAGAAGCTGTTTACAGGATTCTGAAACAGTGGTATCATGTATGGAAATTAAACCATGACGAAATGTTCCAAATTCCTCACTTGCTCGGCACTTGCTTGGCACCACACAGAATGGACTGAACATCAAATTTAAAATCTATATTTTTCACCCCATTATTTTGCTATAGTATACAAAGGACATTCCAGGTCATATTTCCAAAGTAGTAACCTTGCGAGAAATAGCCATAATTATTCTTGTTTTTTTTTTTTTAAATTTCAGAACCAAGTAAAACAAAGAATTGCCCAAGTCTACCCATGACCTACTGTGATAAACATTTAAGCCATTTCAGAAATGGCAGGAGCAGATGAGCAAGAATGATGCGGAATGCCACAACTCAACCATCTAAGGAGTAGAGAGGCCTTCATTCTCCTATGTTCTTTAGAGGATTTTAAACACAGATTTCAACTTTTTAAAAGACAAGAAAAAATTTAAAAATTAATTTATACATGATGATTAATTATCCCACCATTTTTATTGCTTCAAAAAAAAAAAAACCCTTTCTAGTCTCCGGCCTCCAGTGTTAATGCTCCAGCCAGAGGTCACATGTGTCCCTTCACCTAGAATTCCTGCTATTGCTTGACACTGACATCATGTACTGAAAGATGAAGGAGCCAATCCATTTCTGAAGAAGACTTTACCTGCTGCACCAGAGGAGCGGGGGTGGGGGGGGCGGGAGCAGGAGGGAGTACTTAGCAATTTTAAGAGCCACAATTTACCAGGGAAGCCTCTACTTAATATTCCGCTTGGTCTGCCAAGTTTATAGCCTGGCAAATCTGAATACAAATGTCTATGCAAATGAGGTTTCATTATTCTTACAAGGTCTTTGTGTTGAAGCTTAATGTAACTTGGTTCCTATGGTTGCTTAGGGAATGTAGATTGCAAGACAGAAACGATGAAAAGAAGAAAAATAGAAAGGGAAATAATAGAAATGGAGGTAAATGTTTAACAGACATCAGCTTGAAATGTGAAGTTGTACAGGCACAAAGCACCGTCACTACAATCCCTTCTGGTTGTTAGATGTACGGTATTTACTTCTCCTCAGCAACAGAGGAGTTAACTAGTCAAGAACATTCAACCCAGAGAGAAAATATAACCGTCCTCTTACTGATTATAACACATTGTTCCCATTATAAAACCAATTCTTCAAATTGTCAAAAATTTTACCATTCTCTTATAATTATAGAGCTCATGGGTTGGTGGGACCTACACATTCAGATCTCTAAGAAGACAGCAAATGCCTAATAGCACCCCACCCGACAATCCCCTTCCCTTCATTATGGATGTATTGCCAAATAATACAGAATCAACATGTTTAACAAAGCTAAAATTAATAAACTACACTTTGAAAAATCACAGCAGTTTACCACCATTAATTTATTACCATCACTCATTGTTTGCAAAGGCTGCCACAGCCCCAAGTTAGATGAAATCCTGAGAGAATGCAAAATGATGATTATAGCTCATATACCATAGAATATAGTCCCGATGAATCTTTTGCATGATTAACTGTTGTTTACATATAAATACCTTCTCTGGAAATAAAAAATGTACGAAACGGGACAGGAGCTGCAAAGCTTAGCAGATAAGATGATCCCAAGATCATGCAGAAAGGCTTGCTTCTTCATCCATAAGTAAAGCACATTTGCATCCATTCAGTCAAATTAGCTCCATTAAAAAGGTGGTTATAATTAGCTCCTTTTCCTGGTTCACGAGTGAAATTCTTTCATGCCTGCTGTTTTGATTAAATCCACCATTGTCTTCCAATAGCTAGTGCTAATTCTTCCAAGGAAATCTTCAGTTGAGGTGTTATTTTATTCTGCATCTCCATTAGTTGTCTAATTTACGCCAAGTCCCTGCAGTGTTTCCTTAAGCCATCCTCTTTGTCTTGCCTTTGAAATTTACCAAATCTTACAAGAAATCAATACTTAATTGATTATTCACTTTTCTGCAGCTTCAAACAGCAAGCACACATAAGATCCTGGAGGAGTCCCCGATTTCCAGTGCAGGCGATTGCTTGGTGGCAGAGCTCTGCGAGTGTCCAACAGCAGGCATTCCATGGAGTGGTGTACTGGCGTGGCGTGCCAGCGTATGATAAAGAAAACGAAGATATTCTAACGAAGCAGGGAAACTTCCTGGATGATGCAGACTCTTCTCCAGGCTTTGGATAAAAGGCAGAAGCAGAAGCAATTGGATTCCTAATAATAATAATAATAATAATAATAATAATAATAATAATAATGCAATAATAATAACTATTATATATAATAATTATTATATAATATATAATTATCATTATTATTGCATTAATCCTTTGGCTTTTTGCTTACCCTTATCTTCCCATGCCAGTGATGTGGAATATCCCAAGTGCCACTGAAGTCTGAGGACTCCACTCCGGAATGGGGGTGAGACTGGCAGTGTACCTCTGGCATAGGATAAGGATGGCAGGCACGTAACATTACGAAATGTAGGACAAATTCAAGCGAAAGAGAGGGAGAGGGAGAGACGAGGAGAGGGAGAGCTAGAGACAGATGGCGGATCTGGCCAGAAGCCAAAGCCAGTGAAATGAATTACATTGCTGAATAACTGTACACCATTGATTCTGCCACTTGTTGGTGCATGGGAAAAAAAAAAAGTCCAGTGTATGCTGGAATCCCTTTATTTGTCATATGTGCAGCAGGCAACTTTCACACATAACTCAATAGTGACAAAGGCATGCCGGTGTGCTGTTATGAGTAGGTAGGTGCATAGGTGCATGTGAATGAGGTTGCATGTGTGTATGTTCCAAGAAAGCAACTGTGAGAGTGTGTGTCTATGCGAGTGGGAGAAGAAGAAAGCAACCTCTGCAATCCAGTCATTTTTGTTTAATGAAGAATGGAAGACTGACGTTCGGAGATGTGGTTATGTGCCGCATATTAATGTGTGCTCACTAGCCTCCCTCCCCCACTTAGAAGATGAGTGGCGGAAGACTCAAGCCATCCATAGACCAACCACGTGGGAGATGCACCTCATGAGAGAACCTATCATCTCAAACCCTACAGACGTGGCAAAGGAATCCCGAGAAGGCGTTGCTCTCTGAAGGGAGGAAGCAAAGCTGGTCCTGGGATAGGATGTTTGGGTGTTTTCGAAAAGACAGCCAGTCTCAGCAGATTGTTCAATAAATGCCTCATACCCAGGATGAAGGGAGACATTATGGGATACCCAGGGGGCTTTGGAAATCAAATACAATGTTTGAGTAGCACAATTTGAGGTACATTATAAAAAAGCAATTTGAATTGCCAATGAGGCGACACATATCTGCATGCTAATTAGACCCGTGTCAGCCTCAGTCTGCAGGCTGGTGGCGATGGGAGGAATGTGCTTGGAGCACTGCAGAGAGATTGTTTCTGCATAAATTATCAGCTTTGTCCTACTGATCATTTTCCCAAACAAACATGAAATGCAAGATCAAAAGGCGATTCTAAAATTAAAATTATTGATTGACAAAGCCTGGGCTTCAGAATCTAATTAGAGGAGGCACAAACAAAAGCTGATATTATTACTGACTGTGCCTGAGCTGGCAGCGGATTGTGCAGGGTTTGTAATTTATCTTTGTTTATGCAGCCAGGATATTAAAAATGTAATTAAAATGGTAAAATGATCTGATCAGAAATAGCCACCTAGTGGCAAGTATATTATTTTAAATGGATTATAAAGGCATCGGTCTGTGCAAATAAAAAGCTTTTTTTAATGCCAAATGTAGCATCTCATAGAGATTTTGTGAAGCAATTTATCTTTTTGCTAATAAGTTGTCTTTTGTGTTTTGTTCCATAGATAGGTAACATCGTTTATAACCCTCATTTGTGTGCTAATAAACATTCTGTCATTACAGGTGGCATCATGTTATTGCAGGAACATCCTTCATAAATGACTGTATGTTTTCTTCATACATGGAGCTTTGTCAGCAACCATTCTCTGTGTGTCTTGTAAACATGAAGTATGATAATTCCAAGAGCCCATAGCATTTGTAGATGAGAGTACTCTCCCTTCTGTTGTCCTTCGTCCTTTGGTATGGATTTGGCCATCTCTGGAATTTGGCATCAATGAACATTTCAGACCTAAGTTTGCAAAGAAAAAGAAAACCCATGTATCAATGAAGAGCTTTCTCCAAGTTACTAGTTCAGAGAAGATTCAGTTCCTTCAAAGCAAGTAACAAGGTGATTCAAATGATTTACAGGCTGTATTCGCCATCACTTAGCAACATTTTGTATGTGCCAATGAATTATTTTAAGATCGAAATATCTAATATAAAAGTTATAAATAAAAATGCTTCTGCTGTCACCTTATTGTGGATTTTGCAATCCACAGGTACCAGATTCAATCTTGTGATTTTTTCAGTTAAACATCTAAAATGCATGATAAATACCTATAAGAAAAATGAGAATTCCAGCTCTGTGATTTCTATGTAGAAACATTAAAGGACATTTATTTTCCTTTTATATTTATTTATTTATTTGTTTGTTTGTTTTTTCATGAAATCACTGTAGACCAACTTGATCCCCTTTTAAAGAAATTCACAATTTAGGGTTCTGTCAGCAGTTCTAGGGTTTTTGTTAGGTGCATTTAAAATGGCAAATTAAATATTAATACAGGGTTAGAATAGTGCTATTTTGCAAGCCCCGAAACCTTATTGGTAAAATCATAATCTGGTGACCAATGCAAGAAATTTGAGGGTGCCAAGAATATAGATTGCTTCCTGGCCATTATTCTGCAGGGTCAGTAATTCTTGTAAATCTAGCCTTTGGACTCATCCCTGCAAGCAGGTTCATATTTTCCATAAATAAGAAACAGGGCCAACATGAGATAGCATTTTGTACATAAAATTGTGCACAAAGGCAGAGAAATCTATTTTGTATATCCAGGAACAAACCCTGGGTTAGAAATGTTCTGCTTCAGATGGCACCTGTGTTTGGGTTCCTTAGATCCCAAAGCAAGCAAGTTATATATCTCCTAGCTTCCAGAAGTGCTGAAGACGGAAGAGAAAGAAGGAAGGGGTGGAGATCCAGAGGGCACGTGGATGCTCTAAACCTTCTTTATAAACAGAAGCGATGGATGAGTGATGCCCCCGTGAAGAGTTGCAGCAGAGCCTAGGATGATATTGAGATCTAGAGGAGCAGCGTGCCTGAGGTTAGCCAGAGAGAAATGAAACAAGAAATCAGGAGGAATGACTTGTCAGTGTCTCTCTTCCCTGCTATGTCTGAGAAGATGCTGACTAAGCCTGCAACTGCCCCCTTAGAAGTGAGAGACTTTTCACAACATGTCTTGTATTGAAATGTGTTTGAATCACAGTTTGATCTCTTGATAATCCAGATGGGAAAACATCTTTATTGTTGAAGTCTGTATCACACAGAGGGGCCTTGATTCCTAAATCCTTGCTATGTGAATTACCATATTTCATTATAGTATTTACCAATTATAAAGCATTTCCTCTCAGTGGATACTATCCAAACGTATGTTGCGTTCTGCCTTACCATCTGTTTTTTTCCTCTCTAGTTTTAGTGTAACATCCTACAATATGAACCATGTAATGAATTTAGAAGGATGAGCAGGAAGCTCTGCTGGCATTTTCTCTCTGTCCCCTCCTATAATGCCATTACTAATATTGGGATTGTTTTAGCAAGGAAAATTTCAAGCCAAGATTTAGGCAACAAACTCCTTTAGTCACAGAATTTTTTGTGTGTAGGAATATGAAACTCATCATTATAAGTTGTAATTAATTTATGCAGTGTATAGTTTTCAATATTAGCATAGATACAACTTTCACAAGACTCATCCACCTGGACACACCCAAAAATGCAAAGTTAGGGCAATCACATCCTTATACATTAGATAATTGTGACTTGTTCTATACTGAGCAAACTGAAAAGCAGATATAATTCTCTACGGACACAGTGAGAAATGTCTTTGAGTGTTCTCTAAGAATAGTTGGATGAATCTTCTCCAGCATCCATTAAGGAGTGTACATGAAATCCCATAGCTGATCATCTGTGTAGCTGTGACTGTATAGTCACCTCACGGAAGAATATATATATTTGTATGTGAGACAGAGCCTCACTATATAACACACTATGAAGACCATGCTGGCCTAAAATTCACAGAGACCTACATGTCTTTCTCCTAAGTGCAATTTATATCTTTTAAGTAATGGAAAATATTTCTATATGTGCTCATTAATTTGGGATGTGTGTGTGTACACACACACACACACACTCACACAAATGAGTGCATGCCTCACTCTGTGACACACATACAAATATCTGAAGATAACCTTCAAGGATTTGTTCTCTGATTTCTTCATGTAGGCCCTAGAGATTGACACCCCTTGACTGTGTTCATGGACTGGAGGCAAATGTCTTTACCTCTTTTGCCCTCTCAGTAACCTGACAGTTTCTTATCTTCATATTCATCCCTATGCCCTCAAAATTTTTATGATTGGCATGAATAAAAAAGATCATGTACTATAAGAGAAAGTTATGACTAAAGTATATAAAATTCCAAGGAAAATATTTAGTGTTCACATTCTATTCTGTCTTACATTTTATTACTAGCCTGTGCTTCCCCTTGATACTAAGTTTGTTAACTTAATTATTTCTACCAAGTATTTTATTTTAATCAGATATATAGAGAGGACATGGTTATAGCACAGTATTGGCTGCAATCCTACTCTGGCGTAATTTCATACTATTTACAATCTAGTGTCTGAACAAAGGAATGGCTATGTGAATAAAGGTATTGGGTAAGCTTTGGCAGAAGCACATACACTTAAGTGGGAAGACAGGAAGCTTCTGTAGTGTAAAGATCTAAATACTGTATCCTTGGGATAGTTCTTCTAATTGGTGAACATATTTTTTTTTAACAAGGTCAGTGTCAGAGAACTGATAGTTAAAACTGAATAAACCACTGGTAAAATACTGTCCATGAGATGCAGAGTAAAGATCTAATGGAAAATTGCCTAAATTCATACCTGTTAATAACCAGGTAAAGTGTGGGACAGAAAATTTTCAAGATTCAATATATTGCCAAAATTGTATATTCTCCATGTTCAGATATGTGGCCAAAGAATGAGTTAGACTAAGCTGTAGTAACAAAGATATTCAAGATATCTGATGTGGGATTCACCTCTGTATGCTGTTATTTCCATTAATGAGTAAAGAAAACTGGCTTTGCCTGATAGGGTAGAACAGAGCGAGGCAGGGGAAACTATACTGAATGCTAGGAGAAAAGAGGCAGAGTCAAAGAGAAGCCATGTAGCCCCGTCGGAGACAGACACCAGAACTTTAACCAGTAAACCTTAGTCACCTGGTGATACTCAGATTAATAGAGGTGGGTTAAATTAATATGTATGAGTTAGCCAGAAATATGCTTAAGCTATTGGTGAAACAATATAGCAGATAATATAGTTTCTATGTGATTATTTCAGGTCTGAGCTGCTGGGTGCCAGGAAACAAACAAGCAGGCTCCCCACAACAGATTTTTCACCCATTAGAATATTATTCTTCATCTGTCATTGTAAGGATCCAGACATAAGGACATAAGGAGACAAGCCAGGCTAGTAACTATGTCTCCAGGAGCTCATCAAGGTTCCCTGTTGCCTTCTACCTTGTTACTCTCATGTTTTCAGCTTAACTCTTGTCTGGATTAAGACCATGGTGTCTAAGGGAGATGATAAGTATTATAATTTAGTCTTTTGGTCATAGTTATATATTTTTTCAATAGACTCTTAAATTGTGGACTATGGATGTGGACCACGTGCAGGCAGTAGGAAAAACAAGAGAATTTTAACTCAGAGAGGATTAATATTATTATTTCAAAGACTAGATAGTCATAGCTTCTTTCCTCTCATGATTTAGCAAAGCCATTTCTAATACAAGGCTTAGACTCCTTAGGATATGATAGCTACTAGAAAATTTAGCATATGTTTCTTGCTTGATATTGTTTATGATGGATGTAATTCTAATTTTTATACTTGATATTTGTTCTTATTGTATATAGTTTTGTATTAGGAAAAAAACTCTTTTATTTAGACAAAAGGAGGAGCTGCTGTGGGAACTCCTTCAGCCAATAGGCCTTAAGATACTGACTCACTCTTGGGATGCCCTCAGGTATTATATATATATACAGATGTAGTAACATGTGCAGCCCCTTAGCTCCTGGATTTGGTTCCCATTCTCCGCTTGTGCAGAGGATTGCTGATCTGTGAGTCTACCCCTAAATAAAAAAACTTTATTATACTCAATTCTGAGCTAGTGTGGGATGATTTTATTATAATCTTCAATACTTTTTCATGTATTAATTGCTATATATTTCTTAATAACTCACCTGATTAAAAAGTAATTAGGATCAAAGACTATGTTTTTGTTTTTAAGTATCTTTTACTATAATTTGTACAGTTTTCATAAATAATATGCTCAAATATTTACAAAATGAGTCCTATAATTAATGTTGGCAGAAACATTGTCTATACTTGAAAGGAAAGCGTAAAATGTTACAATATATAGTATGTTCCTGAATTTGTTGTTATCATATGTTGTGAGATATGTGATTACACTGTGAAATCTGAGTTTGCATTTGTGTTGATTAGATGACATTAACATTGGGTCAGGATGCTGCGTTAGTAGATAGTTGACAGTAAGTAATCATAGAGCATCAGATGGCATCTAAGAGAGATAGACAAGAAAAAGGGAGGGATTTGTATTGATGGTGTTTTTTTCTAGTTTGGCAGAATAAAAGCATGGGTCTTTTGAAGATACCAGCAAGGAGAGATTGACCATTTGCTGCTCGGTCTCTCTGAGCTAGCAGGTTTTCACCCCAGTTTTTAATCATGAGTCTTATTCCTAAATAGAACAATAGAGATTTAGTTAAAACTACCTCTAGTGACAGAGACAGGACCCATGCTACATGAATAGAATTCTTGTTAAGCTGATGCCTCAGTGGTCTGGCCACTGCTAAAGAAGCAGGCCGGCATCTGCAGAGTTACAATTGCTGACTAAAATCACAGAAGTTTAAGTCACAACCACTGTGCTGAAGTTAAAACAGCTATTAGCAGACATTTTAGCATTGCTGGTGCTTGAAGGCATGATGCATAAACTCTGTGAATTCCATTGGCAAAATGATACCCTAGATGTATAAATTTAAGAACTCAAAGGAAAATGTCAATTTCTCATAGACTCTTCTTTTTTATTCTCTCTCTCTCTCTCTCTCTCTCTCTCTCTCTCTCTCTCCAGCATTATGAGCTGAACATAGGAACCCAATGGATCCTAATTCTATAGAAAACATAACATTTAAGAAATTTAATTATCATTGATAAAGGCAGAAGCTTAAATGATTGTTGTGCATCAGGTGGCTAAGGAGAAATTAGAATACATGTTCATTTATTCATCCAACCAATAACTAATTGTCCTGGCAAAACAGAACAGAAATTCAAGAGGCTGGAACAGGAATGTGAGTTTAAAGCTATCTAGGACTACATAATTAGTTCAAGACCAGTTTAAATCTTAGATGTTTTGATGCTTTCTCTCTCTCACAAATAGGAAGGATCCTTCCTTCCTTCCTTCCTTCCTTCCTTCCTTCCTTCCTTCGGGAAAAAGGAAATCAAAATACAAATCCCTCAGAAATGGAGGTGTAGTTCCTTGATAGCTTGCTTTCCAAGCAAGAGTTCTAAGTTCTATCCACAGGACAAATAATAAAACAGTCACCTCCATTATCAAACTCAAATAAAAACAAAACCCACTATTGAGTGCACCAAAAGCAGGGGATGAAAGAGTTTTAAGGAATCATGGGGATTGGATGGAAAATGCCAAATTCGTGCCACGTACACAAGAACTAGAAAGGCACGGAGCATTATTACGAAATGACTGGCTGCTTCTAAGACTGGCATTATAGATGACAGTTGAAAATATAAAAGCTAATCTGAAACAATAAAAACAAAGCCAGAAGTTAAAAGGTAGTCAGTCCTAGAAACATATACATATAGGCAGGACTGTAGGGACTCAGCAGGTTGTATTTATATGGTCATTCATCTATATGTATGTGTGACAACAGAGATTAAAGGAAGGGGCTTTAATTTGGTATAGATGAAAGTGGACATGGGAGGGGTAGCAGAAAGAGAAGAAGGGAGGATGATTCTGTCATGTTGTAATAATATTTGGAAAGGCATAAGGAAGAAAGCAAAGTGAAAAGGCTATTTTTTCCCCATGTGTGGTGAAAAACCTGCAGATCTTCCACTTCACTGGATTAGAATCAGTTCTCACGTCTACAAGGAAATGAAATGATTACTTAAGTCAGTAAGGTAACTAAGTATTGGGTTTCCAGATCTGTCTTATTTGTGAGAAAATATCTTCTTGCTTTCCTACGATTTGGGGAACCCAACATTTATAAGTTCATAGGTTATCTTCCTGTTCAAAGGAGAGAGGTACTTAAAGTTCTGTGTCACAATACTAAGCTAAGAAAAAGAGCCTATCAATTGGAAAGTGGGGGAACATGGGAAGAGTTCACAGGACAGTAGCTGAGAGAACATGATGGAAAGAAATTCTATTTACATTACACAGACACAGACACAGACACACACACACACACACACACACACACAAATACATACACACACACTCACACCCTGTCCACGATGTTCATGAGCCAAGTGGTGCTTGTAGTCCGAGAATAAGCTTCTGGCAATGGTCTTGAGGTTACAAGGTCTCGAGGAAAATTCTAACACTGGATCCTTGAGGAAAGCCAGGCATCTCTAATGATCCTTCCAGATAGTAACATTCATGTCTCAGTAGTAAAGAAAATTATAATGAGATTTATTAGGGTAACATTCATTTGTACTTGCTCTAAAAAGTCACCTTACACCTACGTAAAGAGGATTATTTATGTAATTATCTGAGCATATGTCCCCATCAATGACTTTATATAATCATTTCATGGCATTCAAATTCAGCACAGAAGCCTCCAGACCTACGTACAAATATTATTAGGATAATGGGTTTTCATTTCTAGAGGCCGTTGGGGAAGGGATTAATTTTCTTGTTGTATTGTACACACAGTGCAATGCACAGAGCTATGCTGCAATGCTTCTCCCCTGAAAATTGCATTTTGATATAATAAAAAGGACACTCTCACAACAATATTACAATTTTAGCTACATTAACTGCATTTCACTCTGTCTTTCTTGGCCAGCTGACTTTGATGCCTTTTTTTTTGGTCTAGCATTAATTTCTGTGAAATTCAAAAGGGAAATATTTGAAAAGCTGTTTTCTTTTTTAGTTTATTCAGATTAAGAAAATTATTTTCCTTCCTTTCTTTGGGGATAATGAGAGCTCATCTAGTTCTGTTCTATACTGTAACATTTCTGTGAGGCGATATTAAACTCAGCAGCATGGAGAATTAAGTATCATAGAGATATGTCATGGCTTATTATTTTTGAGTTGCAACTTTTTATCAACAATAGATTTTTAAATCTGAGGTACCAGGTAAAGTTTGGGGATGGTAGGGTTTTTTTTTCCTAACACACTTAGATTGTAGATCTTAGCTTATTTTTTTCTTTTAGTTTTTATTTAATTAGAATGTCCTATTGATCCTGTAACTCTGGGAAACGTCTACTTGACATGTGCGAACAACATTTACTCCATGAGGCAGTAAGTTGTAAAGAACTCCAGCTTAAAAAGGGTCGCTTACTTAATAGTAGTGTTCTCCTGACCTCAGTGAGAGCAATGATTAAATCCTCTTGCATACTGTGCATCTATCTGTATTGGGTTGGCTGTGGTGGATGACAGCTTCTCAAAGGAAGTTCTCCTGCACTCCTGCATTTTCACCATTGGCACTGATTGCTCCTGTTCTGATTTATGTTTACAATATTTGCATAGCCTTAACAGGTAAATATGTATTTATTTCCCACAAGAAAGGGGATGTACAATAAAGACTAACTAACACTTTCCATAAAAATCAGGTGACAGCTGGTTAAATGAGTTTGTGTTCCCTCTCTGTAGGATACTTCTCAAGTGCCAGGCACTCCTGGTTTTCTATGTGTTATTCTGCAAGGATTTCAGCTCACAGAACTTGAGCAAATGATATTCTAAGCTATTATTATTAGTGTCATTGTAATGAGTCTTTTTCTATACTGCCAGTCAGTTCCCAAATAATTATATGAAAACATTATTAATGATGAAAGCTCAAACTTACCTTAGGTTTATTCCTAACTAGTTCTTATAACTCAAGTTAACCCATTTTTAAATCTTCATTCTGCTACAAACCAGCCATCCTGCTTCTTCTGTATCTCCTAGCATCTCTCATATGCCTATCTTCCTCTTCTTCCTTTTCTTCATGAAAATTCCACTTGTACCTCCATCCTCGCTATTGGTCATTCAGTTTTTTATTGCATCAATCACAGTAATATATTTTACAATGCATACAGATATCCCATAACATTATCCTTTTTGTCAAAATAAAATGGAAAAGTTTTAAATCGAATACTATAAAATTATATATAATAAGAACAATTATCGGGTAAGAATTATATTCACAATATCCAGTACATTTCCATTTGATAAATTCAGAGAAATTACTGAATATCTATCCTGTCTTGGTGAGTCCAAAGTTTTGTACCTAATTTGCTTTCTATCTTGACTTGTATTACTAACCGAAAACTATCTTTTTATACCTGACAACATTTTTTTTCTCGTTAAACAAATTTTATGTTTTCCAAACATATGAACTGTACTTATGTAAGTTTCACCTTTGAATTCGGTAACAAGGAAAACTATAGCTGTAGTACCTTGTCTTCAGCTCTATCAGAGACCCAAGAAGGATATAATATTCCCTGAATGAATAGGAAGTAAAGGCGAACAACTTCCAAAACTATAAAAATAACAGACACAGCTGGTTGCTTTTGCAGTCACCCATGGTCCTAGTAATGTTGGAGCGCATATCTTTGGTCTACAGGCTTTGAATAGCTGACAGACTTTTCTGTGAAACAAAAATATTAAAGGATGTCCTGCTTGTCTTGATGAAGTTTGACAGTAACTTGATTTTGTGCCCTTCTTGGCCAGTTTGGATAGCATACTGTTGACAGTTCAGGTTAGGGCATTTTTTTTTTTCAAATGGCTATCTTTGCCACATTGAAATCAAACTCCACATGGAGGTTTTCAATGCCCATCATTCTTTTGTGAAGTAAATTGGTGCTGCTAGGAGCAGATGTGTCTCCTTGTCACAAAAAGTCTTATGTTATTAAAACATTTTGAATGCCATATTCTTTAGGTCTTTGAAATGTTTGAAGACCATCTATGATTCTAAATATATTTATGTATGACCTTCAAAACATATCTAAAATAACTATAAGTTTTATTATTATAGAAGACTAACTATCAACCAGCTATTCTTAATTTTCCTAAATGATTTATAATAATACCTTTAAAGGACTAGAACTTTATTTTACATTTTGAAGGAGCTGCATAGGTACAATACCTTAAACAAGAGTAGATACATATACAGAGTCTTTCTAACAAAAAACATCTTAAATTTGTATCAGTATATAAAAATCAAAAGCAATGTAAAATATTTCAGACTAGGGGTTGCTTGAAAGTAGACTCAGCAATCCACCCTTTTATACCATCATTTATATACTATATCCTCCTCTTTTCCCTTCAGAAAGAGATCCCTGAATCTAATCTTTGTTCAGCTTTTTTTCTGCACATGATCATAACAACTTGTATCTAACCACTATAAATGATGATGAACTTCCATAATCCATTGAATGACCAAAAAAAAAACCCACCTACTCTATCTCTTGGGAATGTGGGTTTTGTATTCTCAAAAGTGTTTCTTGTTGTCTAGGGCAATGTATCTTTTGGGAAACCTGAGAAAACCGGGATGATGGTCAAATCCTGGGAGAGCTAGCTATATTATTTTTTTGTGAAGGAAAAGTACAGAGATTATCTGAAGTCTTTGTGGCTAAACCATCTCAACTAGTAGCTTTGAAGTTATTCAGGATGCAGAATTTTGAGGAAACTGCAACAGAGGCATTTTGAGGCTGAATTACCTGGGCTATTTGTCTTTTTTTTGGTGTCTGGTCCATTTTTTCTTTTGAAAATGGAGACTGTACCTTTGTTTCTTGGCCACCCAGATGTGAATACTCACACAAAACTATATTAATTACAACACTGTATGACCAATGACTCAGGCATATTCCTAGCTAGCTCTTATGTCTTAAATTAATCCATTTCTATTATTTTATATTTTACCACGAGGCTTGTGGTTTGTTACCTCACTATTTGCTTCTTGGGCAGCTACATGGCATCTGCCTGACTCTGCCTCTTTTCTCCCTGAATTCAGTTTAGTTTTCCTGCCTACCTATATTCTGCCCTGACATAGACCAAAGCAGATTCTTTATTAACCAATGGTAATAAAACATATTCATATCACACACAGGGTAATTCAGTATCACTGAGTGGAATCCCACTTCAGTTTTTTTTTTCTGAAAACACACAAACTTTTAATGTTAACACATATATCTGTGTTAACACATTATAGAATGTATGGTGTGCACAAGTCAGCTAAAGATGATTTTCTGTTTTATGTTTAAGCAGCTAAAATGTATCCATCAACTTTATAACTCTCTTTGGACTATATAACAAATCCTCTATCCTTTTCATATGAAAGGATGTCATATAATAATAAGTCATGAGGACTCTGTAACAACCTAGATTTATATTTGTTTTCCAATCCCAGAGTTCTTCCCATAGTAGAAAGACCAGTATATACAACAACTGTCTTGTAGTTTTTCTTGTTTCTTTTTTTCCCTCATGTCTGTACCCAAGTTCATCTGAGGTCTCCCCTGATAAATTCTGATCTTTATTAATTTTGAAGAGAACCATAATTTTTTTCTTTGGAAACAAAGTCTTAACCTCTACCCCAATACAACATATTTTCTTACTTCTATTTTCAAGTTAACAGATTCTTAAAATATATAGGTTATTTTATATTAGCAGTTTCCATAATCAAATGTTTCTCATCAGCTATTGGTTATTGTATATTAGCATTTTAAAAATTCAAAGTCAACAAAGCACCCTACAGGATCCAGACACCGTGTGTATTTCCCATCTTTACATGACTTATTTTTTTATATTACTTACTCTTTCTTTAAAGACTTTTCTTTATTATTTTTAAACTATTTTTCTACAACTGTCTATAACAATTTTCTTTTTTCTTCAGCATCTAAGCACATTTTTAGACACACTGTATTCTTTCAGAGTCGTGTGTGTGTGTGTGAGTCTGTGTGTGTGTGTGTGTGTGTGTGTG
>LOEQ01004748.1:7116-21533 GCA_001685075.1 Bramus lutescens | reverse complement strand
CCCAGCAATACCACTTTTGGGTATATATCCAAAAGATGCTCAATCATGCCACAAGGACATATGCTCAACTATGTTCATAGTAGCTTTGTTTGTCATAGCCAGAATCTGGAAACAACGTAAATGCCCCTCTACCAAAGAATGGATAAGGAAAATGTGGTACATTTATACATTGGAGTACTACACAGCAGAAAAAATAATGACACTTTGAATTTTGCAGGAAAATGGATGGAGCTAGAAAATATTATTTTGATTGAGGTAACCCAGAGACATAAAGACAAATATCACATGTACACACTCATAGGTGGTTTTTAAACATAAAGCAAAGAAAACCAGCCTACAAACCACAATCCCAGAGAATTTAGACAACAATGAGAACACTAAAAGAGAGTAGAAAAAAAACAAGATCTCCTGAGTAAATTGGGAGCATGGGAGCCTTAGGAGAGGAATGAAGGCTGGAGGGGAGAGGCTGGCAGGGGAGCAGAGAAAAATATAGAGCTCAATAAGAATCAACAACAAAAAAACCCAACTTGAACATGATTGTCCCTTATAATTATCATAATATCAACAAAATGTTATTTTTTTACTTAAAACAGTAAGAAATGTGAAATATATAATTGGATATTAGTCTGGAGTTTAGAAGAATCAATTTGAATAGAAATCTAATTTACAACCTGTTCCTATGCAAACATTCTTTAGAACTATAAAATAATGGTAAGAAACTTCATGAATAAGAAAGAAATAGGTGCATAGCTCTAGAAATATATCATCATTTATGGAATAACTGAGAAATAGAAACTAGGAATAAGAAGAAAGCAGTAATAGATGAAAAATAATCAGAAAATCGTGATGTGATAGAATCAGAGTGTGAACCATGCAAACAAAGATGTTTTGCTTATATAAAATTCTAAGAGAAGATTCAAGATTCCTTCCTTACTTAGAAATCTGAAGCTGATTCATATCTGGGGAAAGAACAATTCAATAAAGTTTTAGCTCATTTGATAAAGATACATCAGAAGAGTCAACCTAGAAACTTCATAACGAAAGAAGGTTCATTGAACTTACAGTTTTGGAGGTTCAGAAATCCAAAGTCGGAATCTCAAAAATGGTTCCCTTGGCTGAGGTAGATCATGGTGTTGAAATCAGGAGTAAAATGGCTGTACACAGAAGAGTTCAAGCACAGGAGACAGTCATATACATCACTTCCCATTCTAGAAAGAGAGCAAGCAAAGACTGATCTATTTTTATGGAGTGTGGCCTAATGACTTTCTATCAGGCTCTGCTTCTTACGGAGGCATCTGTACTGTCCTATAGGTGATCAAGGGACATGAAACCTTAGGTGAAAAATTGTAAAGCATGACAAATGTCTTGAGCAGGGTCTTACTCAGTGTGCTAATGTTGTGAAGAGATACCATGACCAAGGCAATCATTATACACAGAAGCATTTAACTGGGGACTTTACTACAGTTTCAAAGTGTCAATCCATTTTCATGATGGAGAACAATAGCTGAGCATTGCATCCAGATCAGCAGGCAGGGAGATTTAGACTGGGTCTGGCACAGGTTTTTGAAACCTATAAGGCCAACCCCACTGGCACACCACCTTCACCAAAGCCATAGCTTGTAAACCTTGCAATCTTTTCAAACAGTTTGACTCTCTAGTGATCAAGTATTCAAATATTTGCCTATGTGAGGATTCTTACTGAAACCACCACAGGGAAAAGGATATATTTGAGTGGATCAGAGGTGATACAATTAAGAACCTTGTTTAGACAGAAGTGTAAACTAGTATGTAGTTGTTAAAAGATGTAAAGATAATAGAAAGTTTGCTTTGCAGTTAATTAATGAACATGGCAGATTATGACTTTCTTGCATGTTAAGGAGTACAATGAGAATGAACTAGGGGAAAGTGAGAGAATTATAGTCAGCAAAACCCATGCTCTAAGGGAGAGAAACAGCCCTATGCATAAAAGGTCTTGGAAAGACTGGGAAGGAAAGACTGAAAGCCAAAGTCAAGGAAGCAGTTAGTCCTGGTGAAGAAAAAGAGAAAGAAAAGGAGAAAGGCAAAGGAAAGCACACGGGTTTCAAAATTGGGTGGTGTGAACAAGATAAATTTTCCAGCCATGTTTGCTACTTCTTAGAGTTGAAATTGTATGTGAGGAAAGAGTTGAGAACAGAGGAAGAGCTATTTAGAGATGTCATACTTCAGGAAAATGGGGAGAGCTAGATAAAGGTATTGAGCACCCATTTCTGGTGTGGGATCCTGACTGAGCAGTCTGAGTTGCTTGTATGATGATATTTTAAGGAAACTGGTGGTGGTGAACAGAAAATGGTAGGAGTCATCCCGGATTCTTGAAAAACAGGAAGATTGAAATACAAAATATTCAGAGTATCTTAATCAAGCACAGACAGTAGGTGCAAGACAAGGATGATGGTGACACATGGAGGGTTTGAGAGATAATGTGAAATTGACATCCATGGATCAGGGACCTTCATAGACTTGGGTATTGGATCAACAGGCCTAAAACTGAAGATTGGAGTCAGTCACCTCTCTGTCAGTGCATTCTAGGATAGTAAAGATTCATTTTGCATATATAAATACCTTCATCATTGTCTAGCCTGGCCTAGGCTCTAAATTATGCACACTACAATCAGAAGATAGATCCTGTGCCTTGCACAGTGTCTATCATGTGTAAACTAGACTCTGTTTTATCTATTGTAGTCTGCCATGGTGAGAAACATTGAGCCTGACATCTGATGATCCTAGAAGAAAACCATTGCCTGTGAGCTTATTAAACGCTTTGGTTGATGAGGGTGACATGATGATGCCCTGCTTTCTAAGTAAGTATCATTAAAGCAAATATTGGCTTTCTCTGAATGGAAAAAGGACACTCCTCATTAATATTTATGTGTAAAGTTCAAAGTTATGAATGTAATATGATATTTTTCCCCTGTTACACAAATTAGTCTTCTATAATTTGATGTGGCTTTGGAAGGAATGCTGTTATTTAAAATAATGCATGTGTATTGATGCCTTCGTAATTTAAAAACCTATTAAATTATTATTTAGAGAGATTTATAAAGTGATAATTTATATGTGACAGACTACTAATGTCAGTTAGGGTTTATATTTAGCCCTTCTATGACACTGTGCTTTTTTTTCTTTCTAGCATTTGTGGGATTTTGGTATTTGATAGGAGACTACTTAGAAAATAGTACTACATTCCCAAGTGTTGCTTTTATTTTTAAGACATTAAATATATTTTAGAGGACTAAACCTTCAAATAACATTTAATTTTCATCATCTCATTTCAGAAAGCAATAGCCTTGAATGAGCATCCATGTTGATAGATTTAAAAGAACCTGGCACTACAATTCTTTAAAAAATAAAATAAAAAACAACAATTCACAGGAAAATGTACAATATATCTCACCATCTTCCCTTTGAAACCATCTATGAGACATGATTTAGGGGTAAAAGGGACACTTTAAGGAGGAACACTGTATAATAATACTGTTGGGGTTTAATTTATTTTACATTACTTGCCTTGAAGAATTGTGTTTTTAGAAACACTCTTTAGAGTTTGCAGTCCTCTACACTAAGAGTTCAGAAGCCAGAAAACAGCGAAGAGACAAAGGAAGGCCTAGGGAAGGAAGGCACTATAGTGCTTAACCTTTTGAAAGGCCAAGTTGATAAGTGTCATGTCATTTAATGATCATACATGGACATTGAACACCCATCTCTGGTGAAGTCCTGAGTGAATATCGACAGAGCACTCTGTTCACTGTAGATGCTGAGCATTTCACCTACATTTCAGCACTTTTTGGCTCCTCTCCTAAGCTGCTGGGAGTGCTGGCTTTGACCAGAGTAGTTTTCTCGGTGAATGGTACACCTCTGCAATCTGTACCATCAAACCACAGCAGAGTAGCTCGCTTGGTGAATGGCATGCCTCTGCAATCTGTACTGTCAAACCACAAACCTAAAGCTCACCCACCTTATTTGGACCCCTGCCAACTTTTAGGGTGCCTACCAATTCCAGGACTGACGGAGTAGAGTCTCAAAGCCTTAGGCACCTGTATGGAAACTCTCTTCTCCTGTCCAATTATTTTACTCTTTCAACGATGTGGATGGACACTGCATTCCTGGATGAACCTCCCCAAAGCGATTTCCAGCTAGAGCCACTTTTGCAGAGACACTGACTGCATCAGGAGCAATCCTTCCCATGTTTCTGTATTCCAGTGGATTCAGCTCTTCCATTAGTGAATTCTCCTGGCCCTTGCAGATTCCTGCTAAAAGTTTAAGGTAAAACTGAACTTTGATTTTTCCAGCAAACTCACCTATCTGTTTTATTTCTGTATTGATACACTGACATCAACCAATCATCAAGAGAATTTAAAATAAATCTGTAAAGCATACATCGAGGTTAGGCTCCAAAATGGTTTAAAATGGAATGATTTACAATAAACACATTTGGAGAAAGTAAACTAACTGATTAAAAAGAGAGACTATCTGTAAATGAAGAGTCCGTAAGTGACAGAAAATGGAAAGAGAAAAGTTGGAAAACAAGTTTAAAGGCATACCATTGTTCTTTGTGTAAACATCCTGCCTCTCTGGATACATTTCCTCTCCTCCCTCCCTTAATTTTCCAGGTTCTGATGCTTTCCATAGGAGAAGAGTTACTCTATATAATGAAACACATGAACAAGATTTCCTACCAAAAATGGCTTTATTGTTTCCAATATCAGAATGATTTTTGAGATGAGATTTTTTTCCCCATGAATGTCAGTTTTCATAGTTGGACATTTAGGATTCAGGTTTTATTTTTAATGTTTTGATTTGTTTTTGTTTTGGGGAAACTGTTTAGTGTCCTCTAAGTGATATTTGATTGCTATTTCTGTGTGAACTTTGTGGAACAGACTAGTAAATAAGCCGGTAGGTATCTTCAGAGCCATGATAGAGGTGGAAATAATGTGAGTAGCATTCAGACTCTTACAAATACTTCTACAGCAATGGTTTTGTTGCTGTAACTATTTTCCATAAAAGCGTTTCTTCTCTGTTACCCAAATGAGAGTTATTGTTGTCATTACTTTTGATAATTGCATTTGTGGTACTTATTTCAGTGTTTTTAAGATTCTTTAAATCCTGCTTAGCCTTTTATGAATTTAATGCTAATAAAAATAATGGATTAATTAGTTTGAAAAAATCAAATAATTCTTCAACCAGAACGATTTAAGGCCTTATTGGGTTGGCCAACTTGAATCACGTTAGACCAATCAAACAAAAAATTGTCACAAAGAATCAACTGCTGAAGATGCTCATGCTGTCTTTGGGAGAGATGAAACATCTTTTTTTTAGATGTTTTGAAAAAGAAAACTTAAGGCTTGTTACATTAGAGGTGGTCAATCTTAGCTTCATATGGGAAGTAGCAGGTTCCTTATGTCATTCTTTTTTTAATTTTATTGGCTCGGTATTTTGAGTGATGTCATTGAATGAAACAAAGCTCAAACAGGCTTACTAACACCAAGAACAATGGTGTTTACCATGATAGGTGTTTATTCTAAGTTCAACTACAGTCATAATTCATTTGTTATCCACAGTGGCAATTTTTTTTTGTAAAATTAAGCTTAGGGTAAAAGGCCAACACTTGTGTGCTAGAAAATAAATAATATTCTCTAGACACGATAGCAATTTTTTGCTAAACTTTATAAGAATTAATGTTTAACATTATAATTTTGGAAAACTTTCTTCGTCATATCAGTTGCATCTGCTTCTACATTGTAATTAAATAAATTGAATATTTACTGAAGTTTAAAAACTATATGATGGCCTGATCCTTTAAACCATGGGCCCAAATAAGTTTTCCATACCTCGTGTTACTCCTGTTGTATACATGTTACCATAGCAGTGAGAGTTGTAACTAAGCAAGTTATATATATTTAATGCAAATAACTCATTGAGTTTGATTTTACACATATATAAACATGCATACACACACTATATATACTGTATGTATGTGTGTATATATATATGCTGTACCTAATTGTGTGTATATGTAGGTACTATATATATATATATATATATGTGTGTGTGTGTGTGTGTGTGTGTGTGTGTACACACACATATATATATAATCTAATAATAACAATATGTTCAAGGTAAATGTAAAACTGCAAACGTTGCTGGCCAATGGTAGCACATGACTTTAATTCCAGTATTTGGGAAGCAGAGGTAGGCACATCTCTTTGAGTTCAAAGCCAATCTGGTCTATAAGAGCTAGTTCCAGGACAGATAGGGATGTTACACAGAGAAACCCTGCCCTGAGAAAAATCCAAAACACAACATAACACAACAAAACAAAAACAAATTATAAAAGGTAAAACTATCAGTAAGTCTTATTTTTAAGAACAGAATGTCTTCTTCAATTAGAACATTTTCTTTAGATCATCAAATTTAATAATTTCTTATCAAATTTTATCATTTATTGATAATTTTATAATGATAGCATAGCTTAGAATTTGGAGTATATTTTTATTGCTTATTTGGTATAACTTGAAATCACTGCATTGAATGTGTATTCCTCTTGGTTTGAAAGGCACACATGTATATATTACATGCATGCATGTGTTCATGAGCATATGTTCACATATTTCATAGAGTATATATTTGTGATATAGTCTTATATTATTTATCCACAAATTAGCATTTTCAGTGAGAAAATAACAAAACTACTTCAGAGAATGCAAACATAAGTCACAATGAAATGGCCCATAACCTAGTCAGAAAATAATTATGTCTCTCTTTTAACATGTGCAGATCAGAAAATATGTCATACTAAATTGTAATTAATATACAATGGGTTTGGCTCTTTTAAAATGGGTTTGGTCCTATCATGTACACTCTTTTCTTAGGTAAAATATTATAACAATTGACTCCATATCTAAAGGACTGCTATCTTTTTCATTGCTGAATGCCACATACTGGCTAACTTATAGGCACAATGTGATACACTCATGGTCTGAAGGTTGGGATGCCCACTAAAGAGGTGGCTGCATCTGTTGAGAACTTTCCTGCTACATTATAATACAGTGGGACAACAGGGTAAGAAAGTATTTCTTCCTCTTTCTATAATGCTGCAAATTCGATTGGAGGAACTTGTTGACATGTCCTCATCATCTAATCCTAATTGTTTCTCAAGTACTTTGGAATGGCATGCCATTCTAGAGACCTGTTTCCAATGTGTGCTACATGGAAGATGCAAATCACAACATGGCCATAGAGGTGACTTTCCTTTCAGTAAATCTTTCCTGATTTCCTTAATTAGCTCCCTTTGTTGCCATCCTGTGCAATGATAACATCTGTAGTGCATTATTTAGAATTCTATTTCTGTGAAGAGACACCATGACTAAGGCAACTTTATAGGCCTACTATTAAATCCTTTCCTTTATAAAAAGTGATGGGAGACAGAGGTACACAGGCAGACATGGTTCTGAAGTAGTTGCTGAGAATTTTATATCTGATCCTCTGACAGCAGGCAGAGAGAAAGAGAGAGAGAGAGAGAGACTCTCTCTCTCTCTCTCTCTCTGCATGAAGGGGAGGGGGGATTGGGCCTGGAGCAGGCTTTCAAAACCTCAATGACCATTCCCATCTCTAGGACTCCTTCACCAAGCACAAACCTACTCCAACAATGGTACTCTTTCTAATCCTTCCAAACCATTCTCAAATTGGGAAGAAGACATGCAAACATATGCAAAGAGTTCACCAACAAGGGCCTAAGCAGGAAAATATATATAAACCTATGGGAGGCATTCTCATTCAAATCACCTCATGCACTTAAAATAACCTCTGAAAAACCCAAATCCTTCAGACTTACCTTTTCTAATATAAGTTTTCTAGTGGAAGACAAACACATAAAGTTTGTGCTGTGGGTTAATGCTTTTGTACACTGTAAAGATTTGTCACTCATAATAGTTTAATAAAACACTAATTTGACTAGTAGTCAGGCAGGAAGTATAGGTGTGGTGACCAGACTAAGAATTCTCGGAAGAGGAAAGACAGAGAATCAGTCACCAGCCAGGTACAGAGGAAGCAAGATGAGAATGCCTTATTGAGAAAAGGTACCAAACCACATGACTAAACATAGGTAAGAATTATGGGTTAATTTAAGCTGAAAGAGCTAGTGAATAAAAAGCCTAAGCTAATATTCCAAAGAGTTCACAATTAATTTGAGCCTGTGTTTGTTTCTTTGTGACTGAATGTCTGTGGAACTGGATGGGACAGAAACTTCTATCTATGGTTTGTCTCAAGGTGACTTATAGAAATATATGATACTAATAATATATTGACATGATTGTCCACTAGTTATTCTAAAATTATATGCTCTGATTGACTCAATCCCATCTGAGATACTACAGTCTGAATATTTTTTTTGTCTCCCAAAGGTGTATGTGATCAAGTCACACAACAATTGAGATGATTTGGAAGATGAGGATTTGGAAGGCAATTCAATTCAGATGAGACTTTGAGGGCTGATCTTTCTTCATATAGTAACATATTAAGTAGCTTACCTCAGACCTTGCCCCCTCTCTCTTTGAGTGTGTACATAAATAAGAGTCATCTGAAATGACAGATAGCTCACAAAGCAGACAGATTTCACAGTATGGTGAATTAAAAATTATGAAAAATTCTGTTGTTCCTTAAGCTACAGGAACTGTACAGTATTGTCATAGAAACTAGAGCTGATTGAAGGACAACATCTCTCATATCTAAGCTCATCTTTTGTGAGATTTCATTTTTCTCAAAGTTTTAGATGTACATCTTTTGTAGCAAGAGAAAGTAGGTTGATAATATTTTATATCAAATAGAGGTTTTTAAAACAAAGTCAAACCTATTTTTGTTTTTGTTGATACAGAGCATGTCCCAAACATTGTATTATTTAATAAGTAAGTGATTTGGAATATTTCTGTAACTTCAAAGGATATATTACTACCCCAAATTATAAAAAAACCTTATAATTGGCTAGGTTCTGAATAGCACACTTTTCTATAAATTTATAATTGCATCCCTCTGTGTTAGCAGTATATCTGCTTTGCAATTATCTGCCTTTCTCTCCCTCTTTTATTTGATGTGCAGGTTTAACACAAGAATCTCCAATCTTAATTTGGAGTATCTTGAGACTGCCAAGTTATTGGAATATTTATGGGTTTCATTTCACATGTCACTGCGTGATTTCCAGCCACAGCAATTAAAGCACGGATGCTGCAATGAAATAAAAACAGGATTAGAAAAAATACTGTTTCTTAGCTGCTCAGAGAACTCCTTCCACAGCACATTGAAAACAAAACAGCTGCTCTGCACTGTATAGAGATGCCAAGCAGGTGTTATGTAAATCAGGAGTAAATCATTGACAGGTAAATTAAATAGTCATGATCTGAATATTGAGTTTGGGCAAGCAGCACAGTCAATTGGCGCCAAGCTAGATTTCTTGTCTTGTACAAAAATGTGATGTTGTTCTCCTTAAGCAGTCTTGTACCCTCCTGACTTCAAGGCCCTTAAGATCCAAACAGGCAAAGCTCATCCATCAGCCTCTTGACTTACTCAGAGCTGTGCTGTGTACCATAATAAACCAAGGTCTTACATTCTGATTTTTTTTGCTACAAAAATGCATTTTATTGTTATTATACTGTAGTATGTAATTCAATTTTCCCTTCATTAAGATATCTTGAAGGTATGTGAACTCCTTCCTCTGGACTAGGATACAAAGATTTGCTGAATAGCCCTACTTCTAAGGAGCAGTTTTTTCTGCAATATAAGTTCGATTACTTGTTTGATTTCATTGGGAATCATGAGAAAAAAAAGTGATTTTATGATAACCAAGGGCAATGGTGTTACTCACAGGATGTTTCCAAAACAGGTTACAAAGGGAAAGGACTACAAAATGATGAACAATTTTAGCAGCAAGCATACATTCAAGCCAGATAATTCTTCTATTTACAGCTAATTGGGGTATTCAATCCTTAAGAGTCCAGTAATTTTAAATCACAGATTTTAGTACTAAAAAGTAAGTTACAGCTGAGGTTTTCCAGAATATTATCAAATAATAGATTTATGAATTAATTAAAGGCAATTGTATTCTGTTAAGAATTGCAGTGCTAAGTGCAAGCAAATTTTTCAGAGTGATAATTTTTTTCCTTCAAATAACTTAAAACATCCAAGGACAAGGAAAATAGCTGCACTGAACTGTTAAAGATAACTCTGGTGATGGTAAAAATTCACAGCTTTATGCTTAAACAGAGTGTCATCTACATAAGGCATAAATATGGACTCATGGACTTTCTATTGTTTCTCATTAACTGATAATGATCAATTATCAGATGTAATTTATAGAGTAAGTCAAGAATCTAAGTTAGACCACTTTTTTCAGATTTTTTCCTATTAAAATGTATATAAAATTTTAAACTACAATTTCTTATATTTAGATGAATTGTTAGAGAGATTATAATTAAGGTTTAAACTAGGAAGCAAGAGATCCCTGTAAGTTGAAGAAAATGATGACAAATCACCACACCTTATAATGTGGAGTATATAAGTGTATATACTATGTAAGTATATATACTTTCAGAATTAAATATCTTTGTTCAAATTTTTTACTTAGTGACTCCTATCTCATAAAATTTTAATTGAACTTTAATTAACTTTCATATTATATAAGGCAAAAATGCCCCATAGTTGTTGTAAGAACTCTAAGAATTTGTTCAAATAAGTCATTTAACACAATGTTTCTCCTATAATACCTAACAATAGAGACTGTTATTTCCCCAATGGGGTGTATTATCCACTGTGCACTTTTTCTGGTATTTACTTTGAGGATTAGCCTTTAGTTTAGAAACATTTAAGGGAAGACAAAATCAAAGCTAGGTGGTATGGTAATTCTGGGTTTGCCTTTGATATAATTTAGTGAAATGAATCATAAATTTAATGATTCCTAATGAAAATAAAATGTTGGCATCCCAAATAAATCATGGGGAAAAAGGTAAATTCAACAATAGAGAACAATCGGTCTTCACAATTTTTTATTATTTGCTTGGAGTAAGAACCTGCTCTTCTCTGACTTATTCTTAACTTCTGCATAAAGGAAAATCTTAAAGGAAAATCTAAGCAGTAGCCCTTCCCCCTGTCGCCCAGTTGCCGTGTGCTCTATCAGATTATTTTTCCAGAAAAATTATAAAGGAGAAGACAGAAACCCTGGGCTCCAAGGCAGAGGGATATTTATTCAACAGCAGCAGGAGCAGCAATATACACCCTACATCACCTCTCAAACCGAACTGCAATTGCTCACGTGCTTTTTATGGTTATTGATGGTTTGCAGCTTCATTATAATTTGTCTAAAAGCAAATTTATTTTCATTTATTCTGACAGATTTTTCTAGGCTTCACAAATCTGAGGATTTATATCTTTTATTAAATCTGGAAATGTCTTCCACTTGAATATTGCTTGTCTAATATTTTTTCTATTCTCCCTCTGATTCCAAATAGCTTTCCATTCTGTCCTCCACGTCTGATAATCTTTATTTCATATGGTGCATGCTTTATCTGGTGGACAATTCTTTGGGAAATGTCTTCCATCTGTCTTCCTTTTCTGGTTTATAATTCTTTTTCTAGGAATTTGTAATCAAAGGTTTAACCTGTCTACTGTGTGAAATATCAATTGTACCTCTTAATATCAGTGCAAGTTCTTTGCGGGTGTTTTATAACCTTCTTTCTTATTTCAGAGTTCTCTAGAATAGCTTGGTTTTATTGCCTAACATGTTTTTGAAAAGAAATCCTTGATATTTATGTTATATTCAATAGCTAAAATTGTGCAGCATCTATAGTTCTTAGGAGTCAAAATTTTCTACTGCTTTGCTGACCTGTGATCAAGGTGACCATTTTCCTTGAGCTTTTTTAAATATTGTTGTAAATTCATATTTGCTGAATTTGCATTTGGGGGGATTATAAAGTTGAAATTAAAGAGATATTCTTTCCAAGAGAACTTACTTCATGTAGGTTAAGGGCAGCTAGAAAAATGTCTAAAGTTAATTGTAGCATTTGAGGTTTTACAGTTTAGTCAGGCCATCATATTAAATTTCAAAGCTGTGTGAAAACTGTCTGGGCTTTGAAAGTCTAAGGAAGGATGTACATATGAACTTACAGTGATTATGGCATAATGAAAAAGACCTGTTTAAGATCAAGCAAAAGTTAACATTGGCATGAAAAATGGTTTGGGACAGTAGTCCCTTATATCAAATGTGAGGAAATACTGGCAATTGATAGCTTGTGGTATAGTTTTCTTTCAGAGTGTTTTCCCTGATATATTGACAATGCTCCAGTAAAAGGCCACACAAGTAAGGGTATATTGGTAGCTTAAAATAGTTGATGAATATAACAAAACAAACAAACACAAAGTACATAACCTTATGTTGGTAGGGACGCAATAAGAATCTGAACAGCATTTAAGAAGCAGGGTGATGTGATTAGAACACAGTATATCCCATACATCAACTAAATAGGACTCCTAGGACCTCACAGATCATGGAGCTATTGTACGGGTCTGAACTAAATCCTCTGAATACACACTTTGATTGTGAACCTGGCATTCTTGTGGAACCCTGGGCTCCAAGGCAGAGGGATATTTATTCAACAGCAGCAGGAGCGCCCACAGTGGGCGAGGGTCTGCTCTTACTCTTTCATCTGCTCTTAGGACCCTTTTCCTCCTATTACATTGCCTCATTCAGCCTTGATAAGAGGGTTTGTACCTAGTAATTTTGTAACTTGTTATGTCATGTTCAGTTGATGTTCCTGTTCTTTTCTGACGGGCAAAAGAGCATTAGTGGAGCTGGTGAAGAGAAGAGGGAGGACTGGGAGAAGGTGGGGGAGACTTAGAGATGCAGAGGGGGAACTGCAATTTAGATGTATTGAAAGCAATGTAAAAAACAAGCTAAAAGCGCATTGTACAAAATTCTCAAATAACAGTAATAGTAGTAATAGTATTTACTCAAATAATAGTAAAAGAGGTGAGAGGAAGAGATGCAGGAGTATTGAGGGCATGGCTGATGACGTTTCTAGTTCATATCCAGTGACCTATTGTGAGCTGTTTGAACTTTCATCCAGTATTTTTCTCTACCTATAATCCTTTAAAGATACAATAATTTATGAATAAAATCATATTTCTAATTCTCTCCCATATCTGAACTTCCCATTGTACATTTTTTATTCTTTACACATCCACAGAAAAGCAAGGTTTTATTTGGTGTGGAAAACACTCATCTGTACAAGCTCTTCAACACTCACTATTTGATTTTTCTTTTTCATACGGTTTTTCTGGAGCTCAGAAATTTTCCTTTCTTTTTGGTCCTCTCAGAAACTCATTTGTTAATATTTTTTTCCTCCGGTCTTATCATTTTCCTAGTTATCCTCCTGTGAAAGTTTTCAATATTTCTGATGTGTCAATTTTCCCTAACTGAAAATCTGACAAGTGTCCCTGCTCAATTAAGAGTATGAAAAATTATAATTAAAACTGAATGAAAATCTGGGATGGTTTGCATGCTTGTATTGTCCTAGCTACTGAGCAGATGAAGAAGTTCAAGGTCAGCCTGGACACCTTAGTAGGTAAGGCTCCTGATTATCGATATTAAAAAAAAAATCAAACAAGGGCAAAAATTACAGCCGACTATGGAAATGCTCGAAAGTATGGGTTCAACTCATGCCTGAAATTCTAGTGCTTGAGAGATCAACGCCAGAAGACTGTGAGTTGAAGGAATGTTGGGCAGCATACTGACACCATCTCAGAGAGGAAAAATTGGAAATACAAAATGATGTAATCTACCGGTCTTACTTTGTTCCTGTGAGCTTATATTTTTATGTTCTGGCTTGTCCTTCCTTATCTTGCTCACTTGTTTTCTGAGAAACACTGAGCTTCTTTCCTAGGGTAACGGTTATAACCTGTGTCCTTCAGCACAGTCTCTATTTTTTGACTACTATATGCATTTATTGCCTTTACTTGTGTGCCCCCATCTCTAGAATGTCTCTTACCCCAAACACTGAGAAATCCTTTTCTTTAAAACACACTTTCCACTTTTCCTTATAACACTATGACCTACCAGCCACTTCCCTTGCTAACTGTGAGCCCGGTGTTGGGATTTTTTTTTTACACTCATCCTTGGACTTCATTGTTTCTTTCTTTGTTTGTTTTCATTTTACATTCCAACCCCAGTTCCCCCTCCCACCCCTTCTCCCACACTATTCCACCCCCTGATCCCATCCCCTATCCACTCCTTAGGCAAAACTTTTCTTGGAGATTCTACAAAGTTTGGCATACCAAGTTGAGGCTATACTGTAGTAATGAGGGGAGCGGGCCCTGCTTTTCGTCCCGCCCAGCTCCCACAC
>LOEQ01004747.1:286068-301692 GCA_001685075.1 Bramus lutescens | reverse complement strand
ACTGGGACTGATGGAGCATGTGATCAAACCGGACTCTCTGAATGTGGCTGATAAAATAATAAAAGGTTCTGAGTATCAACTTTCAAAAAAAATAAGATAAATGCTACTGTTGCCATTGTGTTTGTTTTAATGAGTTATTTGAAAAGAAGTTGGAATGAAGATGGATGATCCTGGTACCTGTATTAGCTTCTCAGTTTGTAGTTCCCAGTTTCTTTGCACATTTATTAACTCAAAGTAGTAACTATGGATTCCTGGATAGAAGGCAGTATTTACTTATAGCTGTATTTAATAAGACCTTTAATGACATTTACTTCCCATTTTTTCTTCCGATTTAGCACTGACACTAACACTGCATGTTCCTTAGAAACTAGACCAGTTAGCTGTTGTCTGTCAAATCAATCACCAGGTGAAAGTGAGAGTCTTAACTAAGGCAGGGCTAGTGGCCTGGTTTTTATTGGGTTCTAGTGTCTTGATGTGACCTTTGCTGCACCACACAAATTCCTCTGATCTCTCTTCTTTTCTAATCTTAAACTGATTATCTCATTCTATTGGGTGTTAAATTGGATATCTGGGCTGCCAAGTTTTCAGAACTCTAGCACCTTAAATACTAAGGAAAAAGAGAGTTTGTGTCCTTATCTGGCAAAAATAAAAATAAAATTAAAAAGCACATAGAGGAACAGTCCAATATACTAATTTAAATCACAGTACTGGTGGGGTGATGGTGGTGTATGCCTTCAATTCCAGTACTCAGGAGGCAGAGGCAGGCAGATCTCAGTGAGCTCAAGGCCAGCCTGGCCTACAAGAGCTAATTACAGGACAGCTAGGATTGTTACACAGAGCAATCCTGTATAGAAAAACCAAACAAACAAAGAAAGAAGCAAACAAAAAAACACAGTACCCTGGAATGTGGTTTCATATTCCATTCTGAAATAATGGGGTTTTCTGAGCAAACTGTTGGAGAATGGCTCTCTTTGCTGTCTATGTCTCTTCTGTGTGAAGTGTGGCTAATCACACAGCCTATCACATTTGGTAATAAAATATGCAAAGCTCTTTATGTCTATGAGAAGCATCCACAGTATAATTTTTCAGTACAATTTTAGCCTTGACATAGTAAGCTAAGCAAATTTCTGTATTGAGATATTAATTTGTACTTTGTTCAGTTTATGAAATTGTAAAGACAAGGTTTCAAATGTGACTTTACACAATTAGTGGCATATTTATTAATATTTAGGCAGGTTTAGTCTTCTATCCTTCTAAAATAATGCCCTTGGAAAGCACCTTGTCTTCTAGACTAAAGTAATGTCACAATAATACATTTCACTATGTCCCCATGTGCTGCTTGCTGAGAATCTATGCAATTATTAAAGTGTAGAAATACTCCATCGATACCTTGGCAACTTCTTGCAGTGTGAATTCTAAACACCTGCATTTTTATACACTGCACATATTTTTAAAAGACCATGTCCTATTGACTACTTATAATGAATTGAAGAATCAATACTTGTGTATTTTTGTTTCATAAACATATTAGTTTACCTGTAATGGTGTCACCAAGTCGATTTCACAATTACAAAGAAATGATTTCTTATTCAATTACTTTAAAAAACTAAATTATCTTTGATTAAGAATATGCAAAAGTGACCAAAGACTCTGACCTTGATCTTAGATTCTATTGTGGGAGATAAATCAAAACCTTCACAATACCTATTAGAAAAATAAATTAATTTAAAAATTATATAGAATGGTGTGGGCTTGGTAATGTGAGAAATGTAGGTTGCAAAGAACAAGTTTTCTATTTACAGCAGATCAGTAAGGCGTTAAGACAAGAGACTCTGGAGAATGGCTCCAAGCTGTAGAATAAGTCTAGCATTACATGGGCACAAAATGAAGGTCAGCTTATCTATAAATTAATGAAATAGGAGTAGACATAGTGTAATCTGTCTTAGAACTTTTAAATCTTTCTCTAGCTGTGTGTTTGTGCAGTGGGTGAGCTGCAATGGAAGGAAATGAGAAACAAGAGTCGGGACTTAATGAACAGCTAGAAAGACATGGCAGAACTGGACAAATAATAATGCCACAGTCTAGAGTAAGAATAAAATCAAACATACATTTTTTCAAGATGTATTTCATAGGTTTCAAGGCATCTCTAAGCCTTGATGCAGGATATTGAGCTTCCTTTACAGATGACACCTAAAATTGGCTGCTGGATTTTCCCTTTTGAAGAGGGCATAGAACACTTGTTATCCCTTCTATAATTATCACTTCTCATTACCATGGATTGTGTTCGTTTGGTCTGGTGTGGGGGTGGTTAAAGGAGTGTTAATAAACTATTTAAAATCATCGAACACCTTTGAAAAAAGAAATTAATAAATCATTCATTTTGAACACTGTGTTACTAAAACCCTCAGTACAAAGAAAACACAACATATTTTAGAACGTGAGCTGTGGTCATATTTTATTTATTTTGTAAATTAATTTTATTCTTGATAAATGTTGAGTCTCCTCAATGCTACCACACAGGACATATATACAGATATGCATGCAGGGTTGACTAGCTTCTTATCCACAAATTTACTTTGATATAAAATTCCAAAGTTTGGTCAATGGTGTAACAAAACAATTCTGATGTGGTCAGAATAGTAACATAGTCTATGTGGCTATTACTTCATGCAAACCTGATTCTGTTTCTTTTGAAACAATTTAAGACTACAATAAATGTGTTGTAACCATATCACACCATAGTCCAAAGTAAACACCATTGTCTCCTCCAGTGGAAGAGTTACCAAGACATTCCACTCTTTGTAGGTGTTCATAGCAGACAGACTGATTTTAGGATCATTGTTGAGTTTTACAGGAATGGAGATTCTTGCTATTTTTCTTGTCAATGGGTCCCAGATTTAAGACACCTGACATGTGTGGCCTTCACTGGTTTTCATCAAATTCATTAATGTAGTCTTCATAAAGACAAAGAAAGTCAAAATTAGACACATAATTTAATTTAATGGAGTCTTCTTATCAGCTTAATACTACTTTGTAAACAAACAAGGTGGATATAATGCTGTGGAAACTTTGAATAAAGATGTTTCCCCATTTCAACTTAACAGTTTTCTTTAGTTAAAACATAACTTGTATTGTTTTTGTTCTCCCCGATAAATGAGACTCTCTTATTAAAAGTTATATGTTTACCCACTCTTAGACAGTCAGGATAGAGCCTTAGTGCTTTTTATACTTTTCAAATTTACTTAAAAGTCGCTAGCTAAACCTTAACTGCTGTAGTCCTTTCATAGTTGCATCCTCTCTTAAACACCTTACTACTCCTCAAAGCTTTTCTCTGAACTGAGTTTTCCAAAAGTGTTCTTGAAGTCCTCCATTACGATGGTTTTAATAATGTGATTCAGCGATCATGTGTATTTAAATTCCCTTAGAACTGAAGTGTGTTCAGGTCAAGGCAACACATCTGAAGAGGAATTAAAGTCAGCCAGAAGTGATTTATAATTGTGTTATTGTTAGGAGAACAGAGAAACGTACATTGAGATGAAAGTGAACCAATTCTGTCAGAGTATTTCCAATCAAAATTGGCATGGAAATTATTTTGAAGAGGTGCGCCTAAAAATTAGTTGCATCCCCCAAACATGTAAGAGCTCCATCAGTATACTTAAATGTCTATCAATTTTTAAAGAACCTGACTTTTTAATCTGATTTAAAACATTCACGGGTTAAAATGGCAAAGCATGATTATTGAAGGTCATTTCAGCCTCGGTACATCATAAATTGTTAATATGAATATTCGTCACTCCAATCATGGCACATGAAGCAACTAAACAAGGCCCAGACCCTTCCTATTGGAACAGGGGTTAATTTTGTGATGGGAAACAATAGAGGAAAATGTGATCATATGAAATTTTTATAAGCATCTTAATGCTAAATTGGACAGATACATAATCCATGCCTATATTTGAATACAGAAAAAACATCTTTGATTTTAAAAACCAGAGAGATATTTAAATATTTAACAAGCACCTACTATATTCTTAGAATTTTTATGGGAAGTATCCTGTAGATATTCATATTATTTTCAGATAAAATAAAGCAAACTGATAATGGTGATGTCTGTATGTCATCCCAGTACAAACGCATGAAAATGGGGACAAAAAGGCAGGAAAATTACCTCCAGGGGCTACATAATGAGATCTGGGTGTTTTGTTTGTTTGTTTGTTTGTTTTGTTTTAAAAAAGAATCAACTTTTAAAAAGCAGTAACTGACTTTTACTGAATAATTTTTAAGAGAGAGAATAGATATTATGTTATTGCAGCTAAACAGAAAAATAAAATAATGAGAACATTTAAACCCTTGCTCTAACAAATTAGGATACAACACTCAATTTATAAGTCATTTTAACATCTAGTTAAGTATGAAACCAACATTACACATGTAGATGGAAACAGGGTTGGCTACATAGAAAACAGTGGAGAGGTGTACAAAATAAGGTTTAGTATTAGCATAAAATACAAACAACTACTGCTTATTAAATAGAATCCTATAACACAATTGACTAAATTAATTGTCAAAGACAAAGAGATTACATGGTCTAAAATAAAAGGTTAAAATAGTACTATTATCCTATGTATTTGTATGTTTAAACAACACAAATTCACCAATGCTAATTTTCAATTACACCGTATGTGATGGCTACACTTCAGGGGCCATAATTAGTTTAGAAGCAGAAATAGGATCTGTGTTCTGCTGTGTTATAGAATACATATCTATTTTCTATGAATGCTTTATTGTAGTCAAAACATCTCTGTATGAGATAGTATTCTGAAACTACCCATCCAATCATGGGAAATTTGCTCTTATGCATGTTTCCTGTTGGAACTGCCAGTAGGAAATGATTCATATTTGATTATTCTGGTTTTAGTCTTTCTTTGATTATCTCTTTGGTAAATGAAATATACAATACCAGACTGTTTGATGGGGCGTTGGTTTCTCGTAAGCATGGTAGAGATGGAATCTGCCCCCCATAGAGTGTCCAGTTTCTTGAAAACCTGCATCACTTTTATTAAGTTCTTTCCGGAGTAATAAAAGGCTAAACATAAATGGAAATGAAACAACTGACCCTCTATAAATAGGATTTTTGCAGTTGTATTGGCAAACAATTCTAAGAGCATGGAGAAGAGCCATGTACAGATATTTCTCAAAGGAAGAAACACGAATGAACTCAGGTGCTAAGAATCATAACTGAGCACAGATAATGAAAAGTTATGTGTCCTCTTAAGTCCTGGCTATGTCTTTTTGATCACAACGGAAAACATCTAATAATTTTATGTTAGGGGTGATGTATTATCTCGTAAGACTCCATGAATTGTTTCTAATAGTTTTATTTTCATAAACATTTTGGAAAGGAATTGAAAATGACCCAGCAATTTTACTTGTACATGTACTGCAAGAAAGAGAGTAAGAATTTTCATAGAAGAATTAAGTCTCAAAAGAAACAGTAACATGTCTCATAAGAGAAATGATGAATTAGGCATAATCAAAAAGAGTGAGCAAAGGAAAAGAAGCATAAAAGAACATGCACAAAGAAGTTTAAGAATTCATGGAAAATCTGAATCTTTTCTCTAAAATTTACCAAGTAAATAAATCAAACTATCGTTTCAGATGCATGCAAACATATAATATATAAAAGAAAATAAATAAATACTGAAGATAGTAGTCAAATAATGTTAGTGGAAGGAAGATAGGTTCAACAAAGACTAGAAGTATATGTGTTTAGTTGCAAATTTTTTTTAGTTCCCAAATTTGTTATGAATAGTACTTATCATTGACTATTGCATCCTTAAGAACAAAACGTAAAGCATAAATAACAGATACAATAAAAATAATCCATGCATAGAAAAATAATGAGTTACATCATTATTAACAAATATTATTAATAAAAAATGTTAATAACACTCTAAAAACTATGAATCTCTATATATGCAACTCTACATTAATGAAAATATATGAAGTTTATATCAAGTACAAATGTATATGATATTTCAATATAACTAAATATAATTATGGTTAATCCATTGGATAATTAAGAGTACTCTCTATTTCACATAGCCAACCATACATGTGCACTCTTTCTAATTCCATAAATAATTCTGGAAATAATGATGTTTGATTCTATGTTATTGAAGTTGTATTATTTCTAACCATTTCACAGATTATATTTATTAAGGACTATAATTCAGTGAGTATAAGAATATGAGAAAAAAATTAGGAATCCCTTCACTGGTTAAAATATTTGGAAGCTTTAAATTTCAAGGTGATAAAATTTTATTTTTGGGGTGTTTTATACTATCATCAAATATAATCTATGGCTTTGCCTCATGTCAATTCCTTTATTTACATGGCAGATTATATTATTAACATTAACTATTTTATTAATGAAATACTTCAAAATTTGTGCCTTTGTATTTATGTGTGTACAAAACTATAGGAACATGATACATAAATATTCTCAAGTTAACATTTGATACTATTTAGGCAAGATCAAATTTTATTGAGAAGAAAATGCAATTATAACTTAAGATAAATAAACACAAAATACATAAATGTCTATAGAAATTTGTAGACAAAAATAGGATTGAGACAATTTTGAGAAAATGAATTTGAAGAACTACTAGAGAATAGACACCATCTAGCTTTGCATTTATGTTTTCTTTAGCTTACAAAAAGGAATCTCTAATTATAATCTGGGACTGTTGCCATATGACTGAAAGAACAATTCCTTCATCCTGTCTTTTAGCTCTGGTGACCAAATGGCTAACGTCTGGGAAGATGTTGACAGAAGTGGTGGGTGGGACATTATCGAGGCTTTTTTGCATGCTATTCTATTTGGTGACTAAAATTTTGGCACACTTGTTTTTTGTTTTTCATTTTATTTTTGAAAATACCATTCATGTATACAAGAACTATGATAATAATATGCATCCCCAGTCACCCCAAATTCCTTTTATATCTTCTCAAAATGCTTCTTCAAAGCTTTTTTTAAAATGTAATTCCAGTTAGTGGAGCCATATTGGCAAAGGAGTGTGGGCATAGAATCTCATTGGGCATGGGAATCCTACAAGTGGCTACATCCTCAATGAAAAATGATTCCTCCTTTTCAAGCAACTATCTAGTGCCAATAGCTCCTCAGTAAGGAATGGAGTCTGGACATCATCTACCACATCAACTCTTGGATTTTGGACAACTTCATCTTGTGTAGGACCTGTTTATATGCTTCTTGAATCACAAAACGACCTAGTAAAAGATAGTCACAATGTGTAATGTCCCACAGATGAAACAGCAAATTATGAGATAAGGTTTCTCTGTAGCATTGGTGCCTGTACTGGAACTAGTTCTTGTAGACCAGGCTAGCCTCGAACTCACAGAAATCTACCTGCCTCTGCCTCCCTCCTGAGTGCTGGGTTTAAAGGTGTGCGCCACCACTGCCTAGCTGACACAGCAAATTCAATTCAATAATTATGAACTGCTCACTCCAGACTTCATAGAAGGCAAAATATAACGTCATATAGACCCCTGCTTGCTCATAAGGGAGCCTAATTCTTCCCGACCTGTGTCACATAGATAGACTGCTTGTATCTGTGATATAATCAATATAATCAAGATAACTAAAATCTTACAATATTCTCAAATCTAGATCGTTCATCATTTCATTTAAATTTAGTTTCAAAATGAATTCAGTTATGTATCTTATACTGTCTTGCCCAAACTGTTTTCCTTTCTGAGAATAAATATTTCTTTTAAAAGTCCTAGAAAGAATGACTCAGTTTGTTTTTCCTTTTTTTCTTTTCCTCTACTCAATAATAAATTCTCAAATACAACATCCTTGAGAACTCAGCTTCAACTTTCAGACATACTCTTTAAGTTCATTGTGGAAAATCTTTGTTCTCCAAATTTATACCTGTACTTAAAATATACTCTCTATTTAGGTTGTTTTGTGTCAACTTGACACTGGTAGAGTTATCAGAGAGGAAGGAGCCTCAGTTGAGGAAATGCCTCTTTGAGATCCAGTTAGCTGTAAGGCATTTTTCAATTAATGATCAATGGGGGAGGGCCCCACGCATGGTGGGTGGTGCTATCTCTGAACATCTAATCCTGGCTCTACAAGAAAGCAGATGAGCAAGCCAGAGAAAAACCACAAACAAAGCCAGTAAGTAGCACCCCCTCCATTGCCTCTTCATCAGCCCTTATCTCTAGGATTCTGCCCTGAGTTTCTGTCCTGAGTTCCTTCAGTGGTGAACAGCAATGTGGAATTGTAAGCTGCATAAAACTTTTTCTCCCAACTAGTTTCAGGATCATGGTGTTTCATCTCAGCAATAGAAACCCTAAGACATTCTCTTAAGATACTTATCTGACCTTGTATACCTCATTTGTGCTTGTCGTACAATTCTACTTAAATCAGGTAACTAAAGGAAGAAGCTCTTTTCATGCCATTACTTTTTGTCTTGGAAGAAAGGTTCTATTCTTTCCTAGGTAACCACTAGTAATGTATGATCAGTCCCTAAATGTGTAAGAGTTCATAAGCCAATTATTTCCACCTTTCTGTTTCTCTGGAATTTTAACAGTTTTCCTTATCTATGCCTTCTGCTACAACTCACGTGACTTTATTCCTTGCTAACTGACCCAGTTTGATCTCCCTTAGTATTCTTCCTTTAACATGACCTTGTTGTCACACCAGCTTTTAGATGACTTCTCCAGGCCCATGGATTGTATCTTTCCTTAGGTGTCAGTTTACAAGAGCTATCAAAACACCAGAGGGTGAATGAAACATCAGGACTCATTTCTCACATTCTGGGGGCTGGAAGTACAACATTAAGGCCCTAGCCAAAAGTTTACTTCTGATGTTTCTCTTCTTGGCTTCCTTAAGCCCCCTGCTTGATGTCTTTTCACATGTGTTTTTCTTTCCATGTGTGTAAACATAGGCCAAATATCTCTGTGTGTGTCCTGATCAGTTTTGTTTGTAAGTCTTGTCTCTGAATATAAGTAAAGCTCTTTCAGCCAATAGCTTAGCAGAGTAAAGCCAGGCAGGAAATCCGAATAGAGATAGAGCAAGAGTAGGAAGAGTCAAGGAGATACCACGTAGCTACAGAAAGTAAAGGATGCCAAAACCATACTGGTAAATCACAGCCTTGTCATGGCACACAGATTAATAGAAATGGGCAAATTTAAGAAGTAAGATACAGCAAGAAATACACTTGACTCATCAGCCAAACAATATTGTAGTTAACATTGTTTCTGTGTGATTGTTTAAGTCTGGGCAGCAGGAAACAATAATGCAGTCTCCATTTCCATGAAATGATAGTACTACTGATTAAATGAGGATGCTATTGTGAAATCAAATAAAATGTTGTGCATCCTGCAGTTAATGCTGTAGGAGGCATGAACGTTATTATTAAGGACATTTCTATCTTCTGTCTTCACATGTTTTACTTTAATCAGGAGCCATGTGCTATTTTTGATTTGAGGGCCCTGTCATGAACAGTGGAGAAAAGTTTGTGTCCTAACAGTTATCCAGCTAATCTAGATCACTCTTTCTGTCATTAGCTCTGGGACCTGAAGTGAGACAGTGAAGATTCAATCTCCCCCACCCCTGCCCTGTACTGTTTCAGCAGCTTTATTTCTTTCACAAGAGTACTTCCTTTTTCTGTAACTGTTTTCTCACTTTATTAAATGAAAGTAATAAGTTTGTTGTAAATATTAAAACAATCCTACCCAGTTTTCTTAAATTTTTGGAACATTAAAAGTGTTGAGTAAAGGATGGATATTATTTGAATGAAACTAACAAATTCTGAGCTATTTCGAATAAGGCTTCCATGAATCAGGACAGCATAAGGAACATCAATATAAACTAAGTAACTTCAAGGATATAAACAAGTACCTAGAATAGACATATTTGGCTTTTCCCCCCACAATATGTCTCTGAGTAAGGTGTGCATACTCCTCACAGAGCGAACATATCTTCATTTGATAACCCAGAGGCAGACAGCCATATTATGGCTTTCCCCAGGAAGCCATGGATTCTTAGATAATTCTAAGTCAAAGACATCATCAAAACATGCTGCCATAATGGGGCTCTTCCTCCCAGAGAACCTTATCAGTCTCTTTACAGAGAAGGTCCAACTAACAGGGGTTAGACTTGCCACCAGCTCAGGACTGAATGTGGCTCACACTGGAATGCTGAAGTGTGTCCTCCATAAACTATTGAAGTGAAATCCTAGCTTGGAGAAGAAGTATTCAAAAAGTAAAAAGAACTAGGTCCCTTATGATCCCATTGGCAGTCTTAGGAAGAAGAAAGAACTGTCTGTGAATACACTGAAGGAAGGGCATTCAGGGATACAGTTTGGGAAGTGCAGGTTTTAAGCCAAAAAGACAGTGTTTACCAGTGATGAACTAGAAAAACTGATCTTATATTTCTAACTTTTAGAATTGTCAGAAGCAATTTTCTGACATCTAAGCGACCCAGGGTACAGTATTTTGTTATAGTAGCCCAAGCCTAGGCTTTTCCCTTACTTTCTAGTTGTGCATGTTTGGTCAAAGCCTCACCCCAACTATTGGCATCCCTACATCGAAAGAGTCTGGAATGTTTGGATGGATGCCTCATCCCCAACCCCTTGCTTCCATGTATCCAAAGGGTCTGGATTGTTTGGGCAGAAGTTCCACCTCAAGCCCATTCCCCTGGGAGTTGCCTCAGTCAAGACTCCACCCAGGAGAAAGTCTCATCAAAGGATGACTTCTCCCCAGAGATGCTCAAGATCACTCCCACAGGGTATTTAAACTGCCCCCCAGAGAGCAAATTCCTGATTCTCTGGTCTTCCTTTCCTGTCTCTCTTCTGGGGGGCTGGAAAGCCATCTGGGAGCTTTTGTATCCATTAAACAGGGGCTTTTTCTAATTCAGTTTGATTTGGTCTGATTTGAATTGTTGCATTTGTGGAAAGGTTTATCGGAAACTTTTCACTGCACCTGATAAAAGGTAGATGAGAAAATGTTTCACAAAACTTCCATCCATTCTTTTAAACCATTTCCCTAAATGTAAAGGATGATAAAAATGCAAAATGTTCTTTTTTCTATGTCTCCCCTAAAAGATACTTTTTTAAAGGTAAAATTTCCAAAACTTCCACACATTCCCAAATTAAGAAAACATCCCACCTCTACCTTCACATTATGTCCTCTTATTCCACAGCCTCAGCAGGTTTTATTAATATTCAAAGAAAACACATAACTTCATCTGTCTGTTTTCACCTAAATGTCTCTGTTTCATGGAGACATTGACAAATATGACAACTTTCTCATCTTTTTGCCTGTAGCAGCATAGTCTAAATATAAGCATAATATAATGGTACTACACTAATATATATTTGAAGAATATTATACAATATGGGCCACTGGAAATGACAGCTACATTTTTTTGTGGCATGTTCTCATGTCACTTTAAATTCAATACCATATGTGCCCTGAATCTTTTAAATTTTAACACTGTAAAAATGTGGAAATAATACCTTACATGAGATTGATCGTCAACAAAATATCCAAGGCATAATGCAATTCTTTTAACTGTAAGCACTAAATGATATATTTCTAAAATTTTTCTTCATAAAAAGATGTGTTTTTATTAATTTTAATTACGTGTTTCTCTATATGATTATGGGCATGTGAATGTATGTACCCGTGGATGGCAAAAGAGGGTGTTCAATCACCTGGAGTTGGAACTAACCAGTGAACATCCTTTCCAGCCACATTGTTATAATTCATTGACGTAACTGAAAATTTATCATAGTACTCTCTTAATTTTCACATATAGCAAGTAATATGAAAAAAAATAAAAGTTACTTAGAACTGTGAATTTACTGTGTCCTGAGCCCCAATCTCTTCAATTTATAATTTATTATATCTTGAATGGAATAATGCCAATAAAATATAATCTTAGTTTTTATTTTTTCATTTCTTTTGTTTTTTCAAGAAAGGATTTCTCTGTGCTTTGGAGCCTGTCCTGGAACTTGCTCTGTATTCCAGGTTGGCCTCGAACTCCAGAGATCTGTCTGCCTCTGCCTCCTGAGTGCTGGGATTTGTAATTCCTTTAGCCACCCAGTGAACAGGGTGGAAGAGAGCGCTGGGAATGGCGCCTTTAGCTTTTAAAGGTTTCCCAGCACATGCGCATGAGGACTTGTCTAAGTCAGACGCTGATGACAGGTGGCGCTATGCCCTGCGCCTGCTAGTAATGCAGTAGCCGGCGACTCACGCATGTGCACCTGGGAGATGTGTGCTGGCCTCCAACCCGGAAGTGCAGCCTTATGGGTGGCTAAAGGAATTATAGGATTAAAGGTGTGTACAGTTGCAGTCAGGCATATAATCATGTTTTAATGCTAAAATGTTTGTTTGTTTGTTCTTTCCTAGTCCAGGTTTGTTTTTAATTTATTTTCTTATTATTTGTAGAGACCTGTTTATTTTCTAATGAGAGAGAGAAAGAAAAGGTGTGAATTTGGGTGGGAGCGATGGTAGGGAGGATGTGGGAGGAGCTTGGGAAGGAGAAACCATAATCAGAATTAGTGTATGAAAAAAAATCCATTTTCAATAAAATGTGGAGAAAATGTTAACTGTCTCAATATTTCTGTACACAAATATGTACAAACCAGATTGCCAAAAATGAAGCTTATTATAAATTATCATATTACTTTATCCTGCATAAAAATATGTAAATTCCCTTTAGCTGTGAATAGCTAAAAATGTTTGTTCCTGAATGGTTGAACTGAGCCAAGTAAGTTAAAATTACAGCCTTCAAATTAAGGCAGATATGGGTTTCATGCTTACATATTTACGGAAAGATATCTTTGTTACCTTTGGTAAATCTGCGTAAGCACTAATTTCACTGCCATCTGAGAACACGGAGCATCACTGAATTAATGTACATGATTCACACGGCACAGCTTTGCTTGTCAGTGTGCTGTCACCCTATGCCTCAGGTTTATTCTGTATGGGATCCTTACTAGGCATCAAGGAACACTATAACATGCATGTCACTGTTCTTGCTTTCCTTGTACACCATGCTGTAGAAAAGGTATATTGGTAATTAAGGAACAACTTTAACCTATAACAGTTACATATTAACTAGATAAAAGCTTTGCTTCTGAGAGAGTGAACGCTATTATTAAATCACAATAACCTTGAAGAATATAGAGGACAAGTCGGGCTCCACTGAAAGAGAGATATCACCTATACTGAAGCCGACTTTTATTTCTCAGAGGATGTAAAGAAACACGCCTGCGCTGGAAGGATGCAGCACTCATGGTCTGAAGCTGCAATAAGTTGGATCTGACAGTGCTTTGGAATTTCAACCCTTTTACTCGGCTCTCTAGATAGAGGATGAGATGTTTGTCGTTTTATAAATGGAGGCTGGGGCACTGTGTGTCACCCTTGGAATAATCCACTTAGGGTACATGTAAATGACCTATTTTATTTTTGAAAGGAGGCATCAGAAGCAGTTTGCATTTCAACAACAGCCAGGAAGATCATCCCAGTCCAGGTCCTTCCTGGAGAGGAGTCTGTTCAACAGCAGAGAATTTTCTTTCATCAAGAGGATCATTCGATTTTTGTAATCCACATCCATTGTTAATTGACAGGTCCATACAATAAAACCATAATGTAACGACTGCCTTATGTTGGAAATTGTTTATTATAATTCTTGGCTCTACTTCAGTTCACAACAGTTACTTATGAAAGACGGAAAACAATTACAACTCAAAAAGTATCAAATCCTACGACCAGGAGACAATTCATAGATAACACCAACTTCAAAACCATCTTAAGATCCCTCACTTGAAACGCTGCAAAACTATCCGTGTCCAAAATACATCTTAGCATGTCAAAACTAAATAAAATGCATTCTTAATTTCAATTGCTTAGCATTTCTCCCGAATACATTTTTTTTTTCACTTAGGCTCCTCGAACTGGCTTCTAACTCTTGCTTTCACTGCACCAGAAGGAAAATAGCATTGAATTCCAACTCTTAGACTCTGTGGGTGCCTTTCCTTGGGTAGCAGAGCAAATGGCTTGTGGTTATCTCACTCCTAGGGACAGTTTTCATGGATCATACATCCCCCAAACCAACAAGAATCTCGGAAAGTGATTCTGTTCTGGTTCTTTCACACAGGGTCTAAGGTCCACTCACCCAAGAAATTCAGACTGCACCCCTGCTTTTGGAATGATGCTGGGAGCCCTGAACGCTGCTACAAGCTTACCTTGCTATGCTTTGCTACTCAGGCAATGATTACCGTTGCTGCAGCTCCTACCAACCTAAGTTTCTTCTTTTGCTCAAAATCTTCTTTCCTTCCACTTTCAGCAATCCACAATTCCTCCTCCAAGCGCTCAAATACTGTATTTTCTCATTCTCAGTCAGTTAGCTGGCAACTCAACTGGAAGAGGACCACTCAAAATACCCTGGATCTTGAGAGAAGATGCTCTTGTGGAGACAGCGGGGGAGTGGCGCATGTCCCTCCTGCAAAGGGTCCTAGCGCCATCTCTATGCCGCTGCATCACTTTTCGTTTTCTGCCTTATCCACAGAGATTTCGTGAAGAGCCTGGGAGAAAAACGCGGAGCCACTCAGCCTTTCCAGCACTTGGGAAGCGGAATAATTGCAGTAAAGCTTTGCTGAACTTGAGCGCGGAGCATAAAGGAGGATCAGGGCTCGCAATAAAATAACAAAATAAAATAAAGAAACCGTCGTGGCAAAAGTTTACTTTCCTTTTTTTCCCGTTAACAATGAACTCCTGCTCTCCAGTCCAGGTAAGACAAATTCCAGAGCACGGATTTCTAGTAGGTTTTTGTGGCCAATCTATGACTGCTTCAAAGAGGAAAGATGATCTGGCTTAGTGCGCCCAGCTGCGCAGTAGAAGGGGATCCCTGCCTTGAGCGCAGCGTCAGTTGCCACAGGAACTACAAGGAGACCTACACCACTATTTCTGCCAAAATACTGGAAAGGGAAATGAAATGGGCTGGATCTCCCTCCAGGGTTCTAGTCTCTCCTCTTTCTACAGCTGACTCTTTGGCTCACTACCATCCAGTTTTTAAATAAAAGTATAGAACCCGAAATTAGTTCTGATCCAAATGCTGGCCTACGCAAGTCCCTGGTCAATTCTTTGCAAAACTATCTAGGTGAACTTCGGTAGCTCTTTGAGATAAAGTTATGGAATGGGAACGAGGGAATGTCGCGAGTAGATTCTGTCCAGGATACGGTGTCAAAATTCTTCCATTTCAAAGGATGTCTGGGAGCCCCTTGCTTGGTGCGGTGCTGCGGGCACTTCAGTTCTTCACTGAAGATGGGGCGCTGGTCACCCTGAAGGGTGTGGATGGGAAGAGGGTCTGAAGTCCTGCTATCTTCGGGTTCAGGGTTCCTGGAGAAGAGCTCACCGCCGGGAAGAGCTAGGAGTAGAGATATGAGACCGGGCGGGGAGACAGGAGAAGGTAAAATAGACTTGAGGCCTTGGTTAACTGGAGAAGAGGTACGATGTTACCATGCTTCTCATTTTGGTAACCCCCGGTGCGGACTCGCCTCTAGTTTTCGCCTGTGGCCTGTGGCC
>LOEQ01004747.1:242492-268636 GCA_001685075.1 Bramus lutescens | reverse complement strand
AAATGGGAGGAGAGGAGGAGGTGGAAATTTTTTAATAATAATAAAGAAAATGAATAAAAAAAGCACGGTGGCAAGGGTAGTAAACTTCCTGATCACAGTTTTATCTACACACAAGAAGCATATAGTAAGAGCAGGAAATGTGGGCCAAGCCATAGAACCTTCAATTCCTTCAATAAGGTGTACATCTTCAGGATTCCATACATTTTCAATCAGCGCTACCAACTGAATATCAAGTGCTCACATAGCATGAGCCTTTGGGGGAACTTTTCTCACTCAAATTACTAATCTTGTGATATTAACATTAAGTTGTTTATAACATGATTAAGGTGGGTGTGTAAGAACCTATGTATTGTATCAAATTGTGCCAAATTAAATTTCAATATTCTAAAAATTAGTGCAATTTATATTGAAGAATCTATGGGCAGTTTGCTTCAATGTCAATGTGCTGGAAGTGAAGCTGAATCATCATGGGCAAAGCATCTATGGAATTGCTCAGAAAAGATTTGAGAATGGATGACAGAGAACACATGAAACCTTCTAATTTCATTGTAAAACTGTAAAAGGACTCCTTGTCACCTGACGATCAGAGTAGACTTACTGCAGTAGAAGTAGGCACTGGGAAATTTCGTTTCTTTCCCTGGAGTTTTGAAAGAATAGGGCTTATTACATGATTCTATTGGAGGAATCAAAGGCTAAAGTGTGTCTGCAGTTGGAAATAGCAGAACTGATAAAAAAGAGCTGGAAGAGTGTCCTCTAAACTTCTTCTGCCATGTCAAGTTTTGACTGGTGGGGAATGCAAGGTATTAGATATAAAGAGTATGTGGCAGAGGACACCAGGGTGAGAGGGGTTGTGTGCTGTGAAAAATGGCAGNGTGACTTTGGAGTTGAACACGAACAAGCAATTATGTTAGCACAGTCCAAATTGTGACTGGAGCAGAGGTGGATATTTGGCAATAGACCTGGGAGCACGGACTGTGGAATTTATACGGTTTTCTCTGAAGGAGCCAATATTTAATATAGCTCGTGCATAACTAACTACTGGCTGTTGTCTTTCCAAGCTTTCCCTATATTCCGTTCCTGTCTTTCTAGCCTTGTAGATGCCAGAAATAGCAAAGTCTATGTCAGAAAACAAAAAAAACAAAAAAACAAAGCATGGAAGACTGAGAGAGAAAATGCCGTGAAGTCATTTGACTTCTACACCACTGTTACTCATATTTGACTTAGATTAGTTTCCAAGTCTGAGGCAGGGAAGAATTAAATTTATATCCTATTAAGAAGAAAGTGTTGGACATAAATAAAAATAGACTTGTTATCAATACCTCAAAGATCCAAGGCCTTTGACTTTCAAGGGTTGAAAAGAGAAGCAGAATAAAGTAGACTAAAACACAAAACAGAAAAGAATGATTTTAGGTTTGCGTTCCACTGTGTCTACACATCAAAAATCTGTTATTTCAGATGAATTTATAGATATTTACACACCTTGTTTCACATTTTTTTCATGAAGTATAAGAAGGGTTGAAACTTAAAAAAAAATAAAATAGCAATATTTATCAAGATGATATTCATGAAGCTGTTAACTTTCTCCCCTTCCTTTACTTTTTTTCCTCAAAGAAACTCTGAAAGCAGTTTTTTGATATTAGAATAACAGTTTGATTGACATACAAATTATAAGATCACCATTAATAATAACATAAACATTTCAAAGATAAATCCATAAATAGGGCTGTTGTTTCTTTTATTCAAATCTGCTATATATTTTCATTAAATGTTTTATCAAATCTATCAATTTTGTTTGTTTTCTAACTATTTAAGATTATTGTTTTACTTTCATAATTAGAAGACATAATTAAAACTCAATGTTTAAAGCATTTTGAGCATCAGTTACAGAGCTTTAAAACTGTAACACCACATGAAGTTTTTATGAACTATATTTTTCTTTTGTCAGAATTTCAGGATCTATTTTTTTAAGTAATAGAGGAAAAAATAAGACAGGGTCAATTAACTTTTTAACCTACATAAATCTTACATATCTTTCCAAATGGTTACTTAGTCATTATCCTTACATACCGCAGATATTTCTAAATACAATTAGCAATGTGAACACAAAAGTTCTGTAAGCGAGGATTCAGACAAGTATGGATCAAATGTTTTTGGAAAAATTTCTTCTGAAGTGAATGTGTAGAGAAAGGTTTGTTACTATTTTCTTAGCCATGCAGATCAACTGAAAGGTTATTGAAAGATTACTGAAATTATATATTGTAGGCAGATTTTTTTCTTTCCCCCAAACCACTTGCTCCCAAATAACTGGCAGCCACTTCTCAAATTACTACACAGAGGATTATATTGATTATAAGTGTTTGTCCAAAAGCTTATCAGTTAAATAACTGAATCTTACACTAAAATTAACTCATATATCTTATCTACACTTGGCCACGAGGATTGGTACCTTTTCTCAGTACTGCTTTCCTTTCTTGCTTTCTCTGTGCGACTCTTCTTTCTTCCAGCATCCTTTGTTTGTTTATCCCAACTATACCTTTTGCCCATCTATTAACCAATCAGCTTATATTAGCCAATTAGAGCAATACATATTCATAGTATACAGAAGAATTATTCCACAGCTTTCCACCTTTTTATGATTAAAAGGGAGTTTTCTTTTAAATGAAGATGTGCTTAGTTTATGGACAAATATCAGAACATTCTATAAATGGGACTTGAGCCTCTGAAAACCCATGGAGTACAGATTCTTGAATCATTCCCCAAAGAGAGTGGGGAAGAGTGAATTAGAGTGACTAAGGTAAGAGCCCTTTTCCTCACAACAGCTCAATCTTGCAAGTACAGCAACACAGATTTGTGAAGTTGATACTAAACAGACATACAGGAGGTGTTTCAGTGTCACGGACACACACAGCTATGGAGAGACCATAAGCTTTGACTTGAGATGTGAAAAACAATGATCTGGGCAAAAAAAAAAGTGAAGGGGAGGATGCCAAGTCTTGGAAATACTCTGAGATGATCATGAAGACTGGAGAGAATGGCAACACTAAGTGTGAGTTGAGACCGTGGGTAAGGATGATTTGCCAGAAGAAGGATGAGTGGATGAGTGCTAAGTAGGTCGTAAGGATGTAAATTAGCTTCTTAGGATCCAGAGGGTCCAAAGCAAAGGCTGAACTCAGTGAGAATCAATGCAACCTAAGTCAGAAAATAAGTGGACCTAAATAAAACTAGTAGTAATAGAAAAAGAGAGGTACGTGTTATTAACGTGTTAGAATGTGAATAATGAGGGCAAGGAGTAGCGTCAGAAAAAAATGGTGCTGATATGAATTTCTTATTAAACTCATTAAACTGAGACTCATGTATTTCCTCTCTACTTGACTATCACAGACCTTGCTTAAATTATGTCATGGTTGAATTATTTTCTTGCTTACTCCAAGACTGAACCAATAAGAGTTGAATGTTCATAATAGTGGTAAATGTCTGGAATGTCTTTTTATCCAAGAAATAATGAGTTTTATAAATTATTACATTTTCTATATTAATATTTAAAATCATGTAGAAATTTTTTGCTTGTCAGTNCAAATCTATCAATTTTGTTTGTTTTCTAACTATTTAAGATTATTGTTTTACTTTCATAATTAGAAGACATAATTAAAACTCAATGTTTAAAGCATTTTGAGCATCAGTTACAGAGCTTTAAAACTGTAACACCACATGAAGTTTTTATGAACTATATTTTTCTTTTGTCAGAATTTCAGGATCTATTTTTTTAAGTAATAGAGGAAAAAATAAGACAGGGTCAATTAACTTTTTAACCTACATAAATCTTACATATCTTTCCAAATGGTTACTTAGTCATTATCCTTACATACCGCAGATATTTCTAAATACAATTAGCAATGTGAACACAAAAGTTCTGTAAGCGAGGATTCAGACAAGTATGGATCAAATGTTTTTGGAAAAATTTCTTCTGAAGTGAATGTGTAGAGAAAGGTTTGTTACTATTTTCTTAGCCATGCAGATCAACTGAAAGGTTATTGAAAGATTACTGAAATTATATATTGTAGGCAGATTTTTTTCTTTCCCCCAAACCACTTGCTCCCAAATAACTGGCAGCCACTTCTCAAATTACTACACAGAGGATTATATTGATTATAAGTGTTTGTCCAAAAGCTTATCAGTTAAATAACTGAATCTTACACTAAAATTAACTCATATATCTTATCTACACTTGGCCACGAGGATTGGTACCTTTTCTCAGTACTGCTTTCCTTTCTTGCTTTCTCTGTGCGACTCTTCTTTCTTCCAGCATCCTTTGTTTGTTTATCCCAACTATACCTTTTGCCCATCTATTAACCAATCAGCTTATATTAGCCAATTAGAGCAATACATATTCATAGTATACAGAAGAATTATTCCACAGCTTTCCACCTTTTTATGATTAAAAGGGAGTTTTCTTTTAAATGAAGATGTGCTTAGTTTATGGACAAATATCAGAACATTCTATAAATGGGACTTGAGCCTCTGAAAACCCATGGAGTACAGATTCTTGAATCATTCCCCAAAGAGAGTGGGGAAGAGTGAATTAGAGTGACTAAGGTAAGAGCCCTTTTCCTCACAACAGCTCAATCTTGCAAGTACAGCAACACAGATTTGTGAAGTTGATACTAAACAGACATACAGGAGGTGTTTCAGTGTCACGGACACACACAGCTATGGAGAGACCATAAGCTTTGACTTGAGATGTGAAAAACAATGATCTGGGCAAAAAAAAAAGTGAAGGGGAGGATGCCAAGTCTTGGAAATACTCTGAGATGATCATGAAGACTGGAGAGAATGGCAACACTAAGTGTGAGTTGAGACCGTGGGTAAGGATGATTTGCCAGAAGAAGGATGAGTGGATGAGTGCTAAGTAGGTCGTAAGGATGTAAATTAGCTTCTTAGGATCCAGAGGGTCCAAAGCAAAGGCTGAACTCAGTGAGAATCAATGCAACCTAAGTCAGAAAATAAGTGGACCTAAATAAAACTAGTAGTAATAGAAAAAGAGAGGTACGTGTTATTAACGTGTTAGAATGTGAATAATGAGGGCAAGGAGTAGCGTCAGAAAAAAATGGTGCTGATATGAATTTCTTATTAAACTCATTAAACTGAGACTCATGTATTTCCTCTCTACTTGACTATCACAGACCTTGCTTAAATTATGTCATGGTTGAATTATTTTCTTGCTTACTCCAAGACTGAACCAATAAGAGTTGAATGTTCATAATAGTGGTAAATGTCTGGAATGTCTTTTTATCCAAGAAATAATGAGTTTTATAAATTATTACATTTTCTATATTAATATTTAAAATCATGTAGAAATTTTTTGCTTGTCAGTAATACTTCTACTCAAGTAATGAAAATACTGATATAAAATATTTTAACCTGTCAGATAAGGTACTTATCAGCTGATCTAATTATCAATGTAACCATCCAAAGAGGAGTTACCTCATCCCAATCACAGAAGCAATGTTGTAAATTGAACCTGTAGTATTTATAACAGTCTTGCCACATTTATTCATAACAAAATTTTTGCTATAAGGTATTGGTTTAACAAGCTAAATTAGATGGTTATATTCGCATTAATTAATTTGTGCTAAATTTTAGAGCTAATTTTATAGCTTCTAAAGAGTATAGCATCCTGTTAATGAATATGAAAAGACCCCTGAAAATATCTTATGAGATGACTCTTTTGTTAGTTTGCTTGTATATTCATATTCTGAAAAATGAATGAGATGCTTTTTCCAGTGCTGAGATTAAAAGTGAAGTCTCACACATGCTAAGAAGTACTCTGCTATGGAACTCTTTGACCCTGGCTTATATTTAATGTTCTGGTTTTTGGACTGAGTCTCACTAGGTTACCCAGGCTAGCCTTGAACCTTTGTTCCTCCTGCATCAGTCTCAATAGTAGCTATTATTGCAAGCTTGTGTCACAAGGGGCAGCTAAAAAAAGGTACTTTTTGTTTGTTTGTTTCTATTTTGTGAGAGAGAGTTTCTTTGTGTAGCTACCCTGACTGTCCTGGAACGTACTCTGTATACCTGGCTGGCCAAAAACTCATGGAAATCTGCCTGCCTCTGCCTCCTGAATGCTGGGTTTGAAGGCATGTACCACCACCACCTGAGAAAGAGGCACTTTTATTTATTTTTTTCCAGATCTATTTGCCTCCCAGGCTCAGCTCTTTTAAACATAGACGTGCATTTATATTCTTTACTGCTCTTTTCCCTTCTAGTCTAAGTTATTAAAATGGAGACTCCTTCTATGGAAGTCATATTGGCTCAAGACATAATGAAATAATAGAGCAAAACATCTGCTCTCTTTATACACACAGAAAAGAGTAATTTAATGATAAAACCCATTAATGTTTTATCAAATTCCTGGGAAACAACAACATTCTGGTAATAAAACAGTTCAGAAATATCCTCTGTGCTCTGAACGTTTTCATTATCACATAGTGTTTATTTGTCCCAGTTCAATTAAGCACCACAAAATGTTTGTATTTTATAGTACTGTACCTTGCAAACCCTCCTCTGACACAAACCTCCTTTTCCAGGATTGCACATTCTTAGCATTTTTCAAAGAGTGTTGACACCAGGGGCATTTATGGTCTTAAATACAGTCATGTTGTCTAACTGTTACAGGTTCTGGGATAACTCAGAGAATGTGTCTCTCCATGTCCTGCCACACATGTCCACTTTCTATTATTTGCCAAGAAACAGCATATTTTCTTAATTCTTAGAAGGTCTCATGTATGTATTTTATAGTGATTGCCACCAAACTGGAACATTCTGTCCTGGGGAGAAGAGGGAACCTCGCTAAGATCAGGAAGTGTATGAAATCCACACAGGTCAGGGAGTAAACAAATCTCACAAATTTTAGGAGTTCTACATGGTTTTATGTACAGAAATAATTGCTGAGAAAAAGTGACTCTCCTGTCAGCCAAGCTGTCTGCATGTCTTGCAAAGAGATCCAGGAATACAGCTTTTATGGGTCTTTACCGAATACACTTGCATTTGAATCTCCTATGTATCCTGAAGTAATTCCATAAAGATCCAGGCTCACAGACAACACTTTGGTGCATTTACTTCATTGTTCTCTTGTTGTGTCCTATCTGGAGTGAAAGGTTGTCTGTTAGGTTGTCTGTTAGCATCTCCCAGAAAAGGTATGCAATAAAAATTAGGGAACTGACAAGCAAAAAATTTCTACATGATTTTAAATATTAATATAGAAAATGTAATAATTTATAAAACTCATTATTTCTTGGATAAAAAGACATTCCAGACATTTACCACTATTATGAACATTCAACTCTTATTGGTTCAGTCTTGGAGTAAGCAAGAAAATAATTCAACCATGACATAATTTAAGCAAGGTCTGTGATAGTCAAGTAGAGAGGAAATACATGAGTCTCAGTTTAATGAGTTTAATAAGAAATTCATATCAGCACCATTTTTTTCTGACGCTACTCCTTGCCCTCATTATTCACATTCTAACACGTTAATAACACGTACCTCTCTTTTTCTATTACTACTAGTTTTATTTAGGTCCACTTATTTTCTGACTTAGGTTGCATTGATTCTCACTGAGTTCAGCCTTTGCTTTGGACCCTCTGGATCCTAAGAAGCTAATTTACATCCTTACGACCTACTTAGCACTCATCCACTCATCCTTCTTCTGGCAAATCATCCTTACCCACGGTCTCAACTCACACTTAGTGTTGCCATTCTCTCCAGTCTTCATGATCATCTCAGAGTATTTCCAAGACTTGGCATCCTCCCCTTCACTTTTTTTTTTGCCCAGATCATTGTTTTTCACATCTCAAGTCAAAGCTTATGGTCTCTCCATAGCTGTGTGTGTCCGTGACACTGAAACACCTCCTGTATGTCTGTTTAGTATCAACTTCACAAATCTGTGTTGCTGTACTTGCAAGATTGAGCTGTTGTGAGGAAAAGGGCTCTTACCTTAGTCACTCTAATTCACTCTTCCCCACTCTCTTTGGGGAATGATTCAAGAATCTGTACTCCATGGGTTTTCAGAGGCTCAAGTCCCATTTATAGAATGTTCTGATATTTGTCCATAAACTAAGCACATCTTCATTTAAAAGAAAACTCCCTTTTAATCATAAAAAGGTGGAAAGCTGTGGAATAATTCTTCTGTATACTATGAATATGTATTGCTCTAATTGGCTAATATAAGCTGATTGGTTAATAGATGGGCAAAAGGTATAGTTGGGATAAACAAACAAAGGATGCTGGAAGAAAGAAGAGTCGCACAGAGAAAGCAAGAAAGGAAAGCAGTACTGAGAAAAGGTACCAATCCTCGTGGCCAAGTGTAGATAAGATATATGAGTTAATTTTAGTGTAAGATTCAGTTATTTAACTGATAAGCTTTTGGACAAACACTTATAATCAATATAATCCTCTGTGTAGTAATTTGAGAAGTGGCTGCCAGTTATTTGGGAGCAAGTGGTTTGGGGGAAAGAAAAAAATCTGCCTACAATATATAATTTCAGTAATCTTTCAATAACCTTTCAGTTGATCTGCATGGCTAAGAAAATAGTAACAAACCTTTCTCTACACATTCACTTCAGAAGAAATTTTTCCAAAAACATTTGATCCATACTTGTCTGAATCCTCGCTTACAGAACTTTTGTGTTCACATTGCTAATTGTATTTAGAAATATCTGCGGTATGTAAGGATAATGACTAAGTAACCATTTGGAAAGATATGTAAGATTTATGTAGGTTAAAAAGTTAATTGACCCTGTCTTATTTTTTCCTCTATTACTTAAAAAAATAGATCCTGAAATTCTGACAAAAGAAAAATATAGTTCATAAAAACTTCATGTGGTGTTACAGTTTTAAAGCTCTGTAACTGATGCTCAAAATGCTTTAAACATTGAGTTTTAATTATGTCTTCTAATTATGAAAGTAAAACAATAATCTTAAATAGTTAGAAAACAAACAAAATTGATAGATTTGNACTGACAAGCAAAAAATTTCTACATGATTTTAAATATTAATATAGAAAATGTAATAATTTATAAAACTCATTATTTCTTGGATAAAAAGACATTCCAGACATTTACCACTATTATGAACATTCAACTCTTATTGGTTCAGTCTTGGAGTAAGCAAGAAAATAATTCAACCATGACATAATTTAAGCAAGGTCTGTGATAGTCAAGTAGAGAGGAAATACATGAGTCTCAGTTTAATGAGTTTAATAAGAAATTCATATCAGCACCATTTTTTTCTGACGCTACTCCTTGCCCTCATTATTCACATTCTAACACGTTAATAACACGTACCTCTCTTTTTCTATTACTACTAGTTTTATTTAGGTCCACTTATTTTCTGACTTAGGTTGCATTGATTCTCACTGAGTTCAGCCTTTGCTTTGGACCCTCTGGATCCTAAGAAGCTAATTTACATCCTTACGACCTACTTAGCACTCATCCACTCATCCTTCTTCTGGCAAATCATCCTTACCCACGGTCTCAACTCACACTTAGTGTTGCCATTCTCTCCAGTCTTCATGATCATCTCAGAGTATTTCCAAGACTTGGCATCCTCCCCTTCACTTTTTTTTTTGCCCAGATCATTGTTTTTCACATCTCAAGTCAAAGCTTATGGTCTCTCCATAGCTGTGTGTGTCCGTGACACTGAAACACCTCCTGTATGTCTGTTTAGTATCAACTTCACAAATCTGTGTTGCTGTACTTGCAAGATTGAGCTGTTGTGAGGAAAAGGGCTCTTACCTTAGTCACTCTAATTCACTCTTCCCCACTCTCTTTGGGGAATGATTCAAGAATCTGTACTCCATGGGTTTTCAGAGGCTCAAGTCCCATTTATAGAATGTTCTGATATTTGTCCATAAACTAAGCACATCTTCATTTAAAAGAAAACTCCCTTTTAATCATAAAAAGGTGGAAAGCTGTGGAATAATTCTTCTGTATACTATGAATATGTATTGCTCTAATTGGCTAATATAAGCTGATTGGTTAATAGATGGGCAAAAGGTATAGTTGGGATAAACAAACAAAGGATGCTGGAAGAAAGAAGAGTCGCACAGAGAAAGCAAGAAAGGAAAGCAGTACTGAGAAAAGGTACCAATCCTCGTGGCCAAGTGTAGATAAGATATATGAGTTAATTTTAGTGTAAGATTCAGTTATTTAACTGATAAGCTTTTGGACAAACACTTATAATCAATATAATCCTCTGTGTAGTAATTTGAGAAGTGGCTGCCAGTTATTTGGGAGCAAGTGGTTTGGGGGAAAGAAAAAAATCTGCCTACAATATATAATTTCAGTAATCTTTCAATAACCTTTCAGTTGATCTGCATGGCTAAGAAAATAGTAACAAACCTTTCTCTACACATTCACTTCAGAAGAAATTTTTCCAAAAACATTTGATCCATACTTGTCTGAATCCTCGCTTACAGAACTTTTGTGTTCACATTGCTAATTGTATTTAGAAATATCTGCGGTATGTAAGGATAATGACTAAGTAACCATTTGGAAAGATATGTAAGATTTATGTAGGTTAAAAAGTTAATTGACCCTGTCTTATTTTTTCCTCTATTACTTAAAAAAATAGATCCTGAAATTCTGACAAAAGAAAAATATAGTTCATAAAAACTTCATGTGGTGTTACAGTTTTAAAGCTCTGTAACTGATGCTCAAAATGCTTTAAACATTGAGTTTTAATTATGTCTTCTAATTATGAAAGTAAAACAATAATCTTAAATAGTTAGAAAACAAACAAAATTGATAGATTTGGAGATAGTATAATCCTGACTTTAAAGTTGAACTCAGAAGAATGCTTGGAATCCTTTATAGAATGCATAGAGGATATTTTAACTAGAGAAGGTTTTCTTCACACAATTGTAGATTGGTGTTATTTACTACTATGTAAAATGTTACTGTATTTATACCCTGGGATTCTAACACAGATTCAGATACTTAGTGTTATAATGGTCATTAATAAAACTGCAGAGGTAGCTAGCTGGAGCCTTTTCAACTATGCTATCAGCAGCACAGAGAAGCCAGACAGTGATGTTTATGGGAAATCATTTGTGTTCTCTACAGACCAGGCAGTTTGCAAACCTGAAAACGTTTGTTCAGATGGTAAACAAATTCAAATATGGTGGTGATAGTTAGGTTTAGCTCACCAAAATAAAGCTGCAAGTGAACAAGTGCCGTGCCTACAGGGCCTGGAACTGATACCGAGCTAATGACTTCAGGATTGAATACGCACACACACACCTCTCAAGCTGCTGGTAGAAGAAGCCCTTTATTGAACAGCACCACGGAGGTTTATACCTAACCCAGCCAGGTGGGTCAACAGGTGAAGACCTCATCACCTGATCATTGGTCAAAGCCAGGGCAGTGCGTGCTCAGAAAGCAGGGTTGGTAAACAACTTCGACACAGCTCTCAGAAGCTCAAATCAAGAGGGCAAGAAAAGGTCCCTTGTAGTGTTATGGGAGCGGGCAGGCCTGCTTTTCCTCCCACCTGACTCCCACACGGCTAGCTTATACCCCGAAATAACAGCACACAAATTGTATTCATTNGCCAAGGCAGTTTCTTTATTAACCAATGAAAGTAACACATAGACAGATGACCCACCTACATCAGTCCCTAGCGGGGAAGAGCAGGGGGAGGCCAGGACTCCAAATGGTCCCAACAAACAAGAACACTTATTTAAAGTCTGTGTGACCAAAACAACAAGAACTATATGCGCCATGAACCATTGTGTCTCTAAAAATATGTCATAATAAAATCATGTACAAATAAGTCAGTTCTTGTAGTGGAGGCTTGTAATCCCAGCCAGCAAGGTTACAAATTCAAAACCAGACTAGGACAATGGCTAGTTCCAAAGCCCAGACTTGACCCTGTCCCCAAATGAAAATAAACAGATGGCTAGAGATACAGGACAAAGGCAGGGTGTTTGGTTAGCATACACATGACTCTTGGCTTAGCACAAGCGTCCATCTCAGAATGAAAGAGAAGCAAAACAAAGCTAACAATAAAATCTAAACTCTATACATACATTACAACTAAAATAAGACAATTATAAATAAAATCCAAGAGATCACTTCTTACTCCTGAATAAAATGTAAAGATATAGTGAGCTCTGTGTGTAGTGTTGGAAATCCTTGTCATAAAACTTAGTTTCAGTGTTTCCTTACATATGCCAAAGCAACAGTGAATGAGGCAATCAGATCCATCTAACATTCTGAATGCTCTCTAGGAAATATGATAATTTGTGTATTTCATTCTGACTTGATTATTGTAAGTCTTGCTTAAATTATGTCATGTTTGCAATGCTTTCTTGTTAACTTCAAGACTGAGCTAATGGGATTTGAATGTCTGCAGTGGTAACACATATATGAATTTCTTTTACTCCAAGAAATAATACAAGGTATACATTAATATCTACAAGAGTGTAGAAATATTTTCTTTTAAGAGTCACCCAAATTGATAAGAAATAAGTATTAGCTATCCTAGGTTTAAGAGACTTTGTAGAATTTCTTTTTAATATCAAAATTAGCTTTGCTCTCTCTCAATAGAACATCAATAAACCTCTATTAGTAGTCTTAGAAAGAAGTTAATTTCTATGCATATTTAAAAATTGCTTACTAAAATTAAGGGTGCTGATCTTCTGATTGTTTAGCACATAATTTGAGTGTTAATAATTTTAAGCTATTATTTTTTGATGATTAGTATGGGAATTTTGAACATTAATAGTAAGAAAAACCCTCCATCTTTTCAAGCTCTAGTACTCTGGTTGTTTATTCTCCACTGATAACACCTTCATTTTTGTGTTTGAATTACCTGAGACTAGCACAAGGATGTGTAATTACTGTGTTGACATTTTTCTCTGTCAGCTTTTTAGACAGTACCTCCCAATCATTTCAAGTATATGAGGCAACAGAATTATTTCCAGGAAGTCTTTGAAAATTAATACATAAATAATACTACAGTTAATATTTTTAAGCAACTTAGATTTTTGGAATAGAAGAATATGTTTGGGGGATTTATTTAATTTGTCTAATTGGCAAGTGATCCAGGAGAATAATACAAGCAAGTAAGTTTGTAAAATTTTGTTTTAATGAGTATTTCAGCAAATAAAATATGTTTAATTATTACAATTGAATATTTTGTACATATTTCACTTAAATAAACCATCTGTCTGATGGCTTTTTAATCTGTTGCTTGTGGTAACATGCTCTAGATCATGACTCAATTTTGACTGCTCCTAACAAAATAAAAAGACTTTTAAAAATTCAGTTCTATTTCACTACTGAAGTATGAAGATATTTCTCATAAATTGGTAAGACATTTCTCTGAAAATTGACATGTGTACTTTTTGTTTTTGGATCATATTAATTAGAATATAGTATACTTAAACAGCAGATGAGATGGGCTATGAATATGTATATTCACTTATGCATATACACAAACAAAATACCTGTCTTTACTTTTGCATTTCTATAAAAATAGATTTTTTTTTGGTGTCACAATGGTCCATAGTACATATAGTTCTTATTGTTTTGGTAACAAAGACTTTAAATAAGTGCCACAATGACATGTGCTCAACTATGTTCATAGCAGAATTGTTTGTCACAGCCAGAAACTGGAAACAACCTAAATGCCTTTCGACCAAAGAATGGATAAGGAAAATATAGTACATTTACACAATGGAGTACTACACAGCAAAAAAAGATAATTATATTTTGAATTTTGCAGGTAAATGGATGGAACTAGAAAACATTATTTTGAGTGATGTAACTAAGATACAGAAAGACAATTATCACATGTACTCACTCATAGGTGGATTTTAAACATAAAGCAAAGAAAACAAGCCCACAAATCACAATCCCAGAGAACCTAGGCAACAATGAGGACCCTAAGAAAGATTTACATAGATCTAATCTACATGGGGAGTAGAAAAAGACAAGATCTCCTGAGTAAATTGGGAGCATGGGGACCATGGGGTGGGTTGAAGGGGAGGATAGAGGCAGGAAGGGGAGCAGAGAAAAATGTAGAGCTCAATAAAAATAAGAAAAAAATCACATAAAGATAGAAAGAGTAAAATAAAGAATTCTACCTCCTGGAAAAAAAAAGAAATTTTAAAGTAGTTTTAATGTTCATTTTCCTGATGGAATAGGATATGGAGCATTTAAAAGTATTTCTCATCCACTTGTGCTTTTTTATTTATTTTTTTAGTATTGTTTAGTCTTAAAGCCTAACTTTTATTGGATGGTTTACTTACTTCATTAATTTTCAGTGCTTAGCATTTTTGAGTCATTTGGATATTCTAGACACTAACTCTCTGATAGATGTATAACCTGTAAGATGATTTTCCTTTCTGTAGACTGCATCTTCACCTAAATGATAATGTCTTTTGTTAGGCAGTGTTTTAATTCCATGAATTCCCATAATAGCTGTGGGTCTTTACTGCACTTACCAGGATCTTATTCAGAATATCTTTTCCAGTGTCAATGAGTTCATGTGTATATGTATGGCCTACTTTCCCGTCAAAAAGATTTGAGGTTTCCTGTCTCCTTTTCAGGGTGTTGATTTATTTGGAGTTGGGTTTGCACTGAGAGATAAGAATCTAGTCTCATTTTTTTAAAGTTCTCTATTTAAATAACAATTCTTAATTCTCTCTACACCAAGTTAATTATTGGGGAAATTGCAAAATATTAATAAAGCTCACATGTTACATAATGATAATAATTAAACACTAGAATTTACAATATCTATAATCTATAATTGTACTGTGGTTGCATAATAATTTCCTCTTTTAAGGAAATTTATAGTGAAATTCTTGGGAAATATGCATGCAAAGAAATTAATAGTTTCATCCTTTTAGATGTAGCTGTCTGATTTGACCAGTCCCATTTGTTGAAGATGCTTTATTTTCTTCAATACAAGTTTCTTTGTCAAAAGTCAGATGGGATTTTTAGGAAGTGTGACCTTGTAAGTGATTCTTCATTTTTATTTCAGTAATAGTATGTATGCTTTTATTCAGGAATAGTGTTGGTTTTTATTACTGTAAATTTGTAATATAGCTTGAAATACTTAATGGTTAATGCCACCCTCTATGTTCTTATTGTTCAAGACTATTTTGGATATCCAGGGCCTTTTATATTTAAACAAGTAATTTACATAAGTAATCTTAAAATAAGAATTTTAAGATTATTTGTTGAATTTCTTTGAAGAATTGCATTGGACTAGTGATAAAGGCTGTACTGAACTTGTATACTTCTTTTGGCAGAGCCTCTTCACAATATTAATTGTATCAGTACATAACCATGGTAGTTATTACATTGGAGTATCTTCTTCAGATTTTTTCTTCAGTGTCTTAAAGTTTTCATTTTATAAGTTTTCATTCCTTGTACAAAATTATTTCCAACATATTTGACTTTTGAGATGTAGATGAATGCAATCTTGACTTGACTTCTTTTCTAGTATGATTAGTAAAGAGGAAAGCTACTGACTTCTGCATGGTAATTTTGTACTTTGTTAGTTTGGAGAATGCTTTTCAGATATAAGTTTTTCTTGTGAAGTCTTCAATGGTCTTTTGTGTGTGGAATCATAACATCTTCAAGAAAGGGTGCTTTGACCTCTTCCTTTCCTGTTTGTATCTCCTTTATCTCTCTCTCATCTGGAAGCTCTAGTTAAAACTCAAGCACTCTATTTATCAGCAGTAGAAAGAATGAGGATCCTGATTTTAATGTAAATTTTTTTCTCTGTTTTGCATGATATTCACTGTGGGCTTGTGTATTGCCTTTATTATGTCAAGATATGTCTCCTACATCCCTAGTCTCTCCAGGATTTTTATTATAAAGTTAATCTTGATTTTATCAATGGTCTTCTCTGTATCTAATGAGAGGATGATAATGGGGTTGTCTTTGTGTATATATATATATAACCACCTTTGCCTCTCTGGTATAAAGCTGACTTGATCATGGTAGATAATCATTTTGATCTATTCTTGAATTTGATTTGCAACTAATAAGAGGATTTGTGTTTATGTTTATCATGGAGATTGATTTATAATTTATTTTATTGATAGCTCTTTATCATAATGTCATTGTAATGCTGACTTCATAAAAAGAATTTGGATGTGTCCCTTTCTTTTCTGTTTTTTGGATCAGGCTACCCATGCTCACATAGGTAATCCTATACCCAAGAACATATAGGTAGTATCAAGTGGATTCATTATGTTAAAAAACACAAGGCTTAACAGAATGTTGGCAGGGGTAATAAGGGAGGATTTAGAGAGGATGAAATGAGGGTGGATTTGATTAAAATCTATCAAATGCAGGTGTAAATTCTCAAATAATAAGAATGCAATCAAATTGTTATTAAATATGTGGCATTAGCTACCATCCTCTTACTATATGGATACCTTGTTGAACATCCAATTAATGGACAGTGCACATCCAGAAAGAGCAAAAGGGAAACATTTATTTTTTAATGGATTGTACTTTCAGAGTAGTATTTAGAAGGTTTTGTAACTCAATTTCAATTTAAGTGTCATGGTTAAAATTGTTGTTTATTCATTGCTTTCTACAGATTTTAGTAATTTGTAGTATAAAAATAACCAAAATTTGTCTGGAAAGCCTAATTCATGTTTCTCCATTGATAAATGAAAAAATAATATGTGAGAAATGCAGTAACATTTCTCAAGTCAAAGAGAAGCAGGCAAAGTTTGGATATTTTCACTGGAGGGAATGAGATTGACGTGGGGAATTTGTTTGAGTTGGTAAACTTGAACAAACACATTCTTTCTGAAGGATATCGGGAGCTTGGTTGTTTGACATTAGGGTTTTGCACCATTCAGTGCCCCTTTATGCCTTACTTTCATCAAAACATGGTTGCGTTTTTGAAGTGAATTCTGTTTGAACCTTTCTGATAATTTGTCTTGACTATGGTGTTTGTAAGTAATACAAATCATATTTACTTTAGAACAGTGAGGTTGCGAAATGATGAGCACGAAGAGTTCTTAGAAAGTAAAGTTTTACAAATTCCCCCGGCCTTTCAAAACACGATCGCTTTATCAACCTATGTTGTCCAAATGAAGTAGAGTCTCTAATGTCTACCTATTAAATATATAGTTGGAGCTCTCTTTCTAATTCTTTGATGAGGACTGGGTGTGTGATATTGTATCCATCATAAGCATTACATACCTCTCCTCTTGATGTGATTGCATTGTTCGAAGTGTACTTTAAGTGATGCATATACAAAGTAAAGTATACAAATAGTCCCTTGTGTGTGAGTACATGTGACAACTGAAAGGCAGGAAGTGCCTTAATTATTCACACTTAATTATTCACATCTTTGTTAGACTTTTCATAAAGAAGCAAATTTTACCTTATCTCTCGAGGCTTGTCTTGTTGCATATAATGTTATTCTGAAACGTACCATTTCTGGCATAAGCTTCAAACGGCCTGGTATGTTCTGTTCTTTTGAGACCTGGTTGTCCTAGTAAAGTACTCCTGAGCCATCCTAGAGCAAATGCCTGTGGAGTCATATCCCAGCAGCTTAGTCTGTTCTCAAATCCACCAGATCTGTGAGTAAGCCCAAAGGATCCCACTGATCTGGGTGAGATCAGGCAGACTTCTACAGCTAGCCCTGCACTCCACTTATACTCCTGGGGTAAAAACAGAAAAATTGTCATTTCCAGCTGCTCTATCTTAGTAGGGTTATGGACATAACAATGACTGATAAGCATATATATTTAAATAAGATTGACGAGGTAGTCATTATTGCTAATATATTTTTGTAAATTATAAACTTTTGTAAAATGATTATTATGTGTATCTGGCAACACATTTTGGCTTGCATTATAATGTAACTGTTTTCAAATTCATAAAACCCATTGGCAAAACAAAACAAAACAATAATACCAGAAGAATTTATGGTTTATAAATGTAAAAATGAATGCATAAGATTTCAGGTTGTGGGTTCTTCCAGTGATTCAGCTAACCACTTAAATTCGGAGATTGTACTCTTCCAGAGGGATGCATATGTTCTAAGATTGTTACAAGCTTTAAACATCAACTTTGCTAATGATACTTGGAAGTAGAAAAGCTTTCTTTTTTCCTATTAGTGTACTGTGTTTTTCATGTGCTTTAAAATATGTCACTTTAGCAACCCAAGAAAAGACAAGTAAAGCTTTTATTTTGACCTTGGGAACACATTGTATGGCGCAGTAAGAGATGAATTCAAAGTACTTTTCAATTTCTAGGACACAAAGCATTGTCTCCTTTTCACGTTATGCATTTATTTAGTTGTAAGTAACCACTGTTGGCCACTTGCTCCTCATTTGAACAACTCCTTAAAAATGAAAGTGATGTTGTGTATTGTATTCATTCTGCAAATTTGGCATTTAAGCAGTGTTTTCCTGAATATGAAGCACACTGAAGCTGTGCTATTTATGTAGGAGGATACATCCTTGTCCAATTACTTTCTCTATCCGTGTTATTCACGTAGAAGTGTTTTAGATAAGAGCATGTTCCTTTGCTGAAATCTTCTTGTTAAATTAACTTTATTTTCAAGAAGCTTTAAAGATGAAAAATACTCGGGATGTTAAATATCATTTAAATATTATTATAGGAAGTGATTCTGGAGTGTTACATTTGTAGTTGGTAGAGGGAAATGGAGAGGAGGAAGGATAGAGGGAAGAAAATGGAGGGATGGAGAGAGGGAGGGATAGGGGAATTGTGGAAAAAATAGGAAGAAAGAAGGGGGAGGCAGACAGGCACTCTAAGCATGCATGGCTGAGAAACAAGTTAGCAGTTTGGGCAGCCGCTTTGAGTCAGATTCTACCATCATGCTCTGCTTTCATGAGAAAGCAACACTAGCATTAACTAGGAAGATAAAACACTCAAATAACTAAAGATTAACAATATATTTAAAAATTAATGTTTATTGATTGCCTGTTCTATATGTTCAAAATATCACCTTACTAAATATATGTCATTTTTATTGTCCTTCTACTAAGTGTCTCTCCTTACTTAGACTATGATTTAAACTCAGAATACTATGTGATAAACCTAGGCCTACTCTCAGCCTGGCTTCCATTCTTACATTTGAGCAGCAGACAGTGATGGAGCTCCAGGAGACAGTGATGCTATGAGCCTGTCAGCTTGGTCAGTGAAAATCCATTCTGTCTTAGCATGGAGCTCCAGATTTTCACAGAAAGGTTGACCAGGTAGATTTAAGGTCATGACTCTTTATGCAATTTTTGTAAGTAGTTTTCACTTACAATATTTTACGTTTGAATGGTCCTGGCAGTTCATTTCCTTTCCTTGGATAACCTGCTGTTTTCAGCATTTTTTTTTATCTCTTGCTTAATCGTCTCTTTCTGCGAAAAAATGATTTAAACCCTAAATGTGTTATACTCTTAAGAATATAAAAATTTATAAACTGATCTTGTTATTGACAAATGAGCCCTTTATTCAGATCTTTCAAAGACTGACTTGGAACTTGTCAGCTGAAGGTAAAAAGATGTAAAAAGATATTGTTCAAGGACAGAAGAAAAAGATGAAGGAAGAAAAGAATACAGACGGAGGTTTTATTTCCTCATTATTTTGCTTGGTTAGTAAGTATAATGCATAAACTAAAGAACTTTTACTGCCAAATTTTATATTCATTTGCTAAATTTGGCATAGGTAGAAATTGTCTGGTATGTCTTTCAGTTTGGAGAGGTTGAAAACTGGTCATTTTATGGTTTCTCATTTTCAGACAGTCTGTATTCACATCTGTATATCTACTGACTTCTACCCTGGACTTTCCTTCAACTTTAAAATTGCCTTTTCTAGTAGTTCTTACAGAACCCTAGGTCTGAGCCTGAATGTATCTCCTGTGTACTGTGCATCCTGCCATCCCTCTACATTTTGCAAAATACTCTTGAGTCCACATATTCATGGTAGCTAGGTAGGCTGATGTGTCTGAAGATACACACAGAATTCTTACATTTCTTTTCAAGTGGTATGTCACTGGGAGAGAGAGGGCTCTGAATGTTTTGAATTTAAAATTAGGCATATAAATTCTTTTGATTAACTAGAAACATATAAGTGGCACGGGCAGTTTAAGTGCCTAGACAGAAGAAACATTCTTAATGTCAAATTACCTCGTACTCAGTGCTCATTCTCAACTACAACGGAATCTTACCCGATTTTCACATTAATCCCATAAGTTCAATAGGATTGAGCCTTTCACAATTTTTGTGAATTGTTCAAGACCACAGAGTTTCTAACTAGTGGCCGAGCTGGTGTTAGAATCCCACTATTCTAATTTCCAAGCTCTAAATCTTGGTGTTGTAAGAATTTATCTTACATTTAATGCATGCACCATGTACTTTGCCTCAATTATTACAGAGTATTCTTCTCATAGATGTTGACCCTGATTTGTAGAAGTAGAATGTATGCAGAATCGCCACATAAAAGTTACATAAAAAGTAGATAAATGACTTGAAAATTTTATATGCTATATATAACTTTATTCTTTGTAAAAAAATGCTATTTTATAATTTGTGTTTCGCTTTCTTCCATTTCATTCCTTGCTGCAACTTTGTAGTCTTGGGTATTCTAATAAAAGCTGGCTGAATCCTTGCTCCAGTGTATCTACTCTGTTTGCGTTCCTTTAGCCATCATTTTACAGAAATAGTCCAGATATTTCCAAATATTCTCAGGAAACTCCAGACCTATTTAAACTAAAAGAATGACTTCTTTTATGAAGAAAGGTGTAAAATTGGAGAGGTGCATTCTGGAAGCCTTTATAAAAAGTACATGACCAGGTAAGGGTGGGGCTTTTTAAAAATTTAGTGTATATATATATATATATGCACATATATACATACATATACATACCTTTTTCTCATTTTATATACCATTCCAGTTCCCACTCCCTGCCCTTCTTCCATTCCCTCTGCCTTCCCACCCACCCCTGGGGGTAGATAAGGAGTCTCTCGTATTCCGAAGGGTACCCCTATCAACAAAGTCTAGCACATCTCTTTGAGTTGGACCAAGGCCATCCCCCCTATATCTAGAATGAACAAGGTATCCCTCCAAAGAGAATGGAGCTAGTTCAAGCTGTAGGGTAAATCCTGGTCCCACTACCAGTGTCCCCACAGACTGCTGCAGCCATACAACTGTCACCCATATTCATAGGGGTTAATTTGCTACTATGCTGGTTTCCCCACTGTCAGTCCAGAGTCAGTGAGCTGTTTCAGAGGATATACCCATCATAATTTTGACACCTTCGTTGATAATATTCTTCCTCTCTCTCTTCAACTGGACTTTCACAATTGAGACCAGTTCTTTACTGGGGATCTCTGCGTCTACTTTCATTAGTTGCTAGATGAAAGTTCTACGATGACATTTAAGGTAGTCATCAATCTGATTACAGAGGAAGACACCCTTTCCACTATGGCTTAGGGTCTTAGCTGGAGTCATCCTTGTGGATTCCTGGGAGTTTCCCTAATGCCAGGTTCTTGCTAGCCTCATAATGGCTCAGTCAATCAAGATATCTCATTTCTTGCTCTCCCTCTCTGCCTTTTCCCCTTCTCTACCATCCTGTCCACATGTTCTCTTCCCTGTTCCCTTCTCCCCTCTTCAAACCTTTCTTCCCACCATTCCCCTCCACCACATGCTCCCAATTTCCTCAAGAGATCTTGTCTATTTCTCCTTCCCAAGGAGATTTACATATGTTTCTCTTAGTTTTCTCCTTGTTACCTAGTTTCTCTGGGGTCAAGGACTGGTTATCTTTTGTTTTATGTCTAATATCCACTTATTAGTAAGTACATACCATGTTTGTCTTTCTGGTATTGAATTACTTACTCAGGATGTTTTTTTCTAGTTTATGAATTTAGGGGGATTCATCCATTTCACTGCAAATTTCAAGATGTCATTATTTTCTGCACTGTGTAATATTCCTTTGTGTAAATGTACTAAATTTTCTTTATTAATTCTTTTAGTTTAGAGGCATCTATGTTGTTTCCAGGTTCTGGCTATTACAAATAATGCAGTTATGAACATAGTTGAGCATATGTCATTGTAGTATGATTGAGCATCCTTTGGGTATGTGCCCAGGAATAGTCTTAAGGTACCCTGATTCACAATTTTCTGAGAAACTGCTATACTGATTTCCAAAGTGTCTGTACAAGTTTGTATTCCCATGAGCAATGACGTATTCCCCTTAATCCTCATCCTCTACAGCATAAGCTATCATTGGTGTCTTTGATCTTAGCCATTCTGATAGGTGTAGCGTTGTATTTCAGTCGTTTTAATTTGCATTTCCCTATGGCTAAGGATGTTGAGCAGCTTCATAAGTGTCTTTCAGCCATTTGTGATTCTTCTATTGCAAATTCTCTGTTTAAATCTGTGCCACAGTTTTTAATTGGATTATTTGGTATTTTGATGCCTAGTTTCTTGAGCTCTTCATATGTTTTGAAGATCAGTCCTCTGTCTGATATGGGGTTGCTGAAGATTTTTTCCCATTCAATAGGCTGCTTTTTTGTCTTATTGAATTGAATGTGTCCTTTGTTTTACAGAAGCTCCTCGGTTTCAGAAAATTCCATTTATTAATTGTTTCTCTCAGTGTCTCTACAACTGGTGTTATATTTAGGAAGTGGCCTCTTATGCCCTTGCATAGAAGGCTACTTTCCACTTTCTTTTCTATAAGTGTGGCTAGATTCATATTGTGGTTTTTGATCCATTTACTTTTAAGTTTTGTATATTTAGAGAGATATGGATCTAGTTTCTATCTTCTACATGTTGACAACCAGTTATGCCAGCACCATTTGTTAAAGATGTTTTCTTTTTTCCACTGTATAATTTTAGCTTCTTTGTCAAAGATGAGATGTTCATAGGTGTGTATATTAATATCAAGGTCTTTCGGTGAAGAACAAGCACTTGCCGAATTGAGTCCCTCTAAATGTGGTTGACAGGTGCATGGCTGGGGCAGACTGAGGTGCCACTGGCAGTGGGACCAGGATTTATCTCTGCTGCCTGCACTGATTTTTTGGCAACCTATTCTCTTTGGATGGGTACCTTGCTCAGCCTAGATAGAGTAGGGGATGGTCTTGGACCTTCCCCAAAATAATGTGTCTTGCCCTCTCTGTGGAGTGAATGGGGGTGGAGAAGGGGGGTAGGTGGAGGGAAAAGGAGGAAGGGAGGGAGTGGGAACTTGAATTGGTATGTGTAATGAAAAAAGATAGTTTGTTTTCTATTTTAAAAAGAATAAATTTTTAAAAATTAAAAAATAATAAAATCAAGGTCTTTGATTTGATTCCATTGTTTTACCTGTCTTTTTTATGTCAATGTCAAGCTGCTTTCATTATTATAGTTCTATAATAGACCTTAATGTCAGGGATAGTGATGCCTCCTGAAGTTCCCTTATTGTACGGAATTGTTTTGGCTATCCTGGGCTTTTTTTTTTTCATATGAATTTGAGTATTGTTCTTCTGGGGCTTTGATGAATTGTCTTGGGGTTTTGATGTGGATTTCATTGAGTCTATAGATTACTTTTGGTAGGATTGCCATCTTAGTTATGTTGATCCTACTTATCAAACTGAATGGGAGATCTTTCCATTTTCTGATATCTTCTTCAATTTCTTTCTTCAAAGAGTTTACGTTCTTGTAGTACATGTCCTTCTCTTCTTTTAGTTAGTGTTAACCCAAAATATTTCATGTTATTTTTGGCTTTTGTAAAGGGTGATGTTTCCCTGATTTCTTTCTCAGCCCCTTTATCATTTGTATACAGGAGGGCTACTGATTTTTTTTTTTAGTTGATCTTGTATCCTGTCACATTACTGAAAGTGTTTGTCTGTTGTAGGCGTTCCCTCATAGTAATTTTGGCATAATTTATCTATACTATTATATCATCTGCAAATAGCAAGTGTGACTTTTTGTTTCCAATTTTTATCCACTTGATTTCCTTTTCTTGTCTCAATACTCTAGCTAGAGTTTCCAGGAATATATTGAATAGATATGGTGTCTCACCATTTAACTGGCTTTTGAATGTCAGTTTGCTGTATTTTTCTTTTATGTTTGGATATGTTCCTTGTATCCCTAACCTTTCCAAGACCTTTATTATGAAGAGGTGTTGGATTTTGTCGAATGCTTTCAGATCATCTAATGAGATTATCATATGTTTTTCTTTCATTTTATTTATATAATGTATTGCATTGATTGATAGATTTTTCATATATTGGACCATCCATGCATCTGTGGGATGAAGCCAATTTGATCTCTTCCTCCAATTGCTGAAGACAGTGTCTTTGCCTCTTGATCCAATCCTTGCAGTCAGTGTCTCTGTCTCAAGGATGCTTTCTCGGACTCTTGCAGTTGCTGTCTGTGTCTTTGGGAGCTGCACTTGGTCTGCTCTGTGCAATTTCTTCCTGTATCTCAGGGAGCTACTGTTGTCTCTGGAGATGGGTGGATTTGGGAGTGAGTGGACTTGTAGATTTCAGGGTCTGATCAAAGCTGGGCGTGGGTGTTGCAGCAGCCTGCCTGCAGGAGGTTTGCCTCCTGGCTGGCTAGTACTACTGAAGTGGGTAGGGGAGGCCTGGGTTTTCGCCCTGACATCTAGGCCCTAAAGACGGGACTTTTTTTCAGATGTCGACCTGGTCACACACCTCTTGATCTACTCTCTTCAGTGTAGTCTCTGCCTCAGTGAGCCTCTGAAGTCACAGGGGATGGGTGGGTTTGGGGTTGGAGTGGGATTTGTAGGTTACAGAGTCAGATAGATGGGGGGTTGCAGCAGCCTCTCTGCANGTGGCTTGCCTGCTGGCAGGCTAAGGAAGCTGGGGCAAATGTGTGGGGGCCTGTTTTGTCCTAGGGTCTAAGGCTTAGACATGGGGCTTTCTAGCTGATGAACTGATCACTCACATTTTGGTCCATTTTGTGTAGTTCAAAAGTAGAGCTTTTTAAATGTATGAGATTTGGTTCTGGTGGGAATTAAGAAAGAACAAATAAGAGACAAATTGAACTTGTCCTATCTTTAGTCATCTAAAGTAGGTTGGATTTTAGAATTATTGGTTCCTGAGCTAACTGATAACACACTGAAGCCATTGTACTGTATGTAAGAAATATATGAAAGGATATACATGTTTTCAAAGATATGGGAAAAGTCCATTAGGTAACAGGCCTATAAATTAATAGATATATGTCTCTTATTTATGAAAAATATTATTTTATAGAACCTCATGGTTGAGTAGAATTTAATATAGAAAATGTTGCAACTGTGTTAAATATTTTTATTGACTTTTGATTTTCATGTTTGTGAGTGTGAAGAGGAAAACATGTCTATTCCCCTTTTAATTTTGAAGTGGATGAAAAAGTTCAGTTATGAGGGGCTTTAAAGAATTTGTACTGCCTTTCCTTATCGACCTATTTATTGATCATTTTCCATTTTCATCCATTTAAGTTCATAGAATATGCATTTCTATAAAGTAGTTGAGTTTCACAGCTTAATGGTAATCTGACTAAATTTCAAGTTTTGATTTTGAGAATAAATCATTACAGAACTTCAAAAATAGTATCATAACAATGATGACTTGAGAATGTAATATGGGCTTTTACTTAAGGTCCCCTTTGGTCTGTGTCTCAGAATATTGTTTATTGTAATTTATTCTGGGAATATACTTCCAAACTATTCACTTTTTATAGTATGAATCTTGGAATCAGTAATGAGTGTGTATAAATGCTCAGAAATAAATGGGGGAAAGAGCTGGACCATTATACATAGTTCAAAGATGTGTCAAAGGTTTTCTAGGTTAAGTGAGAATATAACTCTGTTTTCTAAGGAATCAAGCCTACGTGGAGTCTTGTTTTGCTCAAAGGCTATGAATGAATTAAATCATGCTATAATGAATAGACGTGCTACAACCCAACTCAGACACATTGAAAGACCCATGTAGGAATAATTTTAGGTTTAGAATATGAAGGAAATGATTACCATGGCATTGTCAAGGAGGCAAAGATCCGCATCTTTAAAATGTTATCTGGTCCAAAGTTTGGTACTTTCATGCAGGGTCCCTCTGTAGGACACCCCCTCTTCCTCACTCCCCGCCCCCCCGAAGAATTGAGCCA
>LOEQ01004747.1:215923-242487 GCA_001685075.1 Bramus lutescens | reverse complement strand
GCCAGTGACTGGCCCTGGTTGAGGAGGTCAAGTTTGCTGCTTGCCATCCAGTCCCCAGGGTCCCAGAGACAATTAGATGCAAGGTGGAGTGGAGTCAAGAAGGAACTCGTTTATTTTCTTACAGCATGCTTATAAGACAAAAACCCATGAATCCCAGATGAAGCAAAAGGGGAATTATCCAGTCACATCAGCAGCCATGTCTGCATGAGCCATGGCCCCCAATGGAGATCACCAGGGCATCAGACACTTTGTCATCTGACCCCATCTCTAATTCCAATCATCTTTCTGTAAAGAAGTCAGATTTCCTCCCCCCTTAATCCCCTTCAGCGCCATCTTGGCTGGGAGTATTTGTGACATTACTGTTTTTGTATTTCACACGCTTTTCTAACTGTTATGTTTTTGGCACAGCTCCTACGCTTTTGGCATAGCTGTCACACTTTTGGTGTAGCTCTTACGCTTTTGGTGCCAACAGTGCCTTTTTCTAACTATCCCTTGGCCACTCCAGCCTCCTATATGCTCGATTTGGCCCACACTTTCCTTTGTCTATTCACTCCCATAAGAGTCCTATTCTCTTTCTAAGTCTAGAGCTCTTGAGACGTATTTCTGATAGCTTAAAGCACAATGGGAATTAAATACTCCTTATGCTTTCAGTTATTTATTATTGTTCTTTCCGAAAATATATAATGAGAAGGGGCGTGATTCCTTGAGCTCCCTTAATATCACCCTCTGGTAACATCGTTGTCACCGTGAACATCCACTGTTTGATTGAATTGACAAATGGTGGACAGAGGTATAAATGTATAGATTGTAGACCAGAAATATACACATGTAGAGATGGGTTTACAATAGAAAACTAATTGGAAAAAGGAAAGGAGACGAACAGAAGAGGAACAGCACACGTCAGAGGGAGGTGGAGATTTAATATGATGAAAACTTGGAAATCATTTTTCAAGAGGCGTGATTACAAGTTATAAAACTTAATAAAAACTAACTGACTGCAGTGTTTAGCTTTGTAACATAAATGCAGCTCAATACTGTCAAACTGAGATCTTGAGTTTGGAGCTATTTTGAACATGGGCAATCTTACATATTCATCATTGTTCATGTAGCGTGGTCATGAGATTAAGCTCTTTTTCATGCACATAAAAAGATAACTTTATTTTGTGGAAGGGGAAGTAGAATTAGCATCACAACTGTTGGTTGAAAAAGAAAGATATAAAAATATAAGTAATTATATGATATTAGTTTCATCACTAGAAGCAAATATAGGTTTTCTGAGTCCCTGGAAATTATATGCTTTGGTGAGTTTCTTTAACATTGCTGTTATAAGATCAGTTAAAAGACATCAGGTGGGACCAGACAAGGCAGTTGCCGGAAATTTGATTATCTATATTGAAATTCATCTTTGCTTATCTGTGTTATGCCTTGCTGTGGAAACTTGGGAAAATGTATTTTATATCTTTAAATTTTAATTTTCTTTAGATAACATATGAAACATCACACACATCAATGATAGTTTGGTGTTAATATATAGGTATATCAGGTATTACCCTATAGGATGATTGCTTTTCAAAAAGATGCCATAAAGTAAGTCATTAATGCTGTTGTATGACTTTATCTTTATCCACAAATTATGTCATATCTTTTAAGTGGAGGAAACACTTTGTATAGTACCTCTAAGGAACTTTGACCAGTGACCTAAGAGTTGCTTTGTTCATTGACCCTCATTTAATCTTGGCAGTCATGTTCATCAAGCATTGCCAATTTCTGACATCTATGCCCAGTCAGTTGTGACTCTGCCTGAGTTGACTGGCTTGTGCTGAAAGTGCTTAGCCCTTTTCTTTCTGCTCAGAGACTTTTATAGATTCAAATTCTTAGTTATCATTCAAGTGAAAATTCTGTCCTCAGGGAATGGGATTATTAGATTACATCCTTTCCTTACTGATACTGGTTCTTGTGAGTCTGTCAAAAAGCGTAAGAAAAATAATTATAATAAAAGTAAAATTTGTGCTGGAGCTTGCCAGAATTTCAGTTTCATTTATGGAACATCTGTCTCTATAACTTGACAGTTGTTTCATATTTCTGCATTTCATACTGGTGCTCTCTGGTCACCACAATCCTTAGAAATGAATTACTGTATTTTAACTTCTTTTCTTAGATGTTATGTTTCCTGCACAGAGTGTAATTAAACTCCCATGAGTATAAATTTAAGGACAGGCATACAAATTAAACACAATTTGCATAATACACCCTTGATATATACCCATTTAGAAATACTGAAAAGAAGCCCAGTCCTGCCAGTCCAAACCATGTGACTGTGCATATGAATGTGTGTATGTGCACACATGGGCAGTGATAGGGAATGTTGTAGAGAGGCTATGCTGGCAGAAACAGCATGAGAAGATTCTCAAATTGTATCTGCTTCTTCTTGCCGCCTTTCCTCTTTATCCCTTTGGTGTTAATTCCTGAAAGGTATATTTTCAGAACTTGAGGATGGCCCCAGTAGGAGGAGAAAGGGGTGGTAAAAGTGAATAAGAACAGAAGTGGAATTTTACAGGCAAGTTACTATTTGGTGAGTTGTTTCTCTTTTTAGCCTATATTTTTTCTTATGTAAAATAATAATCACCTCAGTCACCTAATATGGGCACTGTACATATCAGATATGATAAAACATGAAATTCCTGTAATTTCCCAGATATACACAATGTCTTTTCCTCACAGAAGAGATTTTTAGGTGGAGCATGTGCATTTTAAGGTTGTGCACCCATCCTGGGCCGTAGAAGATTCCTGATAGCATGGAGATGCTGTCTGAGACTGAGTTCCTTATCTCTACACAGGTATCAGGCATCTGGAGATTGGTGGGGGAGGCTTGGGAAAAAGAAATAAGTGGAATATTAAAGACTGATGAATATGTGAAAACAAACTTTTGGTTAAGATCCGTCCCTCTGTATTCGAGTATACTTTTTAGAAAGTTTCCTCAGGACTCATAACCTCAAGAACTTGGTTAAGAGTAGGCTCTAAACAACCTAAGATATGTCATAGCCTTGGAAATAACCTAGGATATTTGGGTATTGCCATGGGATCTCTTTAGCCAAGAACTCTGTTAGATATAACCCAATTTCAGTATTAAAAACTTCATTTTGTGATGAGAGAAGTACACTTGAATCCCCCCCCCTTTTTTGGCAATTTCTTTTGCATTGCATCCATATGTTTTAGGAACCTTCTACTGTATTGTTTCCATATTCCTGAAGAAACCCCAGATTTAATTGTGTCTGCTGTATTTCCTCCATCATTTCCTTCCTCCCTCTCCCTCCCTGTTTGATCCTCCCATTCTAGTCACCCCTCTCTCTCACACACACATCCTGTCTATTTCCCCTTTCTAGGGAGACACCCTCCTTCTCTTGTCTCTATTCTCTACCTTACTTCTGTAGTGATGTGGATCAATGACTTAACAGCTAACATTCACTTATAAATGATTACATACTATATTTGTCTTTCTGGGTCAGCGTTACCTCACTCATGAACTCATGATAGTATTTTTTAGTTCTGTCCTGTGAATTTCATTATTTCATTTTTTTTAAAAATGACAAACATTTTGTTGTGTAAATACACCACATTTTCTTTCAACATTGTTTGTTGATGGGCAACTAAGTTGTTTCCAGTTTCTGGATTTCATACATAGCATGCTCAGCTTTTTAAATGGCATTGAAATTTAGGCCCTTGTTCTTGTATAGCAAGTGCTCTTACACATGGATCCATTTCTATAGCCCCATCTGCAAAGTGTTTCACATTCACGTCCATACTCTAACATGTGCCCTGAAGTGTAGTTCTGACCTGACACTCCACAAATGCCCTGGTCTTCATGTGGTCTTTTTTGATAAAAGAGTTTTAAATTCATCTAGTCATGGCCAGCACATAAGCAATTTTGTTAGACTTTTAAGCTTATTCTTTCTTTAAAAATTTACTTTATTTTTTCTTATGTGTATGCATGTTTATCTGTGTATGTGTTTGTATATATGCATTTAGGTCCCTCAGAAGCCAGAAAAGGGTATCAGATACCCTGGGACCAGAGTTAGAGGCAGATATTACATGCTTGACATGGGTGCAGGCAACCAAACTTGGGTACTCTGAAACAGCACTAAGTAATCCTAACGGTTGAGCTATGTCCTTAGCCCCAAAGCTTTATTCATAATAAATAATAGATCGGGTTGGTTGCCTCAAGGCATAAAAGATGTTTCATGTATTGCACTTAAGATTATGTATTTTAAAAAATTTAATTGAAGGACTGGTCTTCATCCCATAACCAAAAAATAAAATATAGTTTTACAGAGACTAATGCAACTGAATAGAAGGGAATTGCTCCTGTAAAGCACTGGCTTCCTAGAAAAGAACATGTGCATTGAGGTCATTCCAGCATCTGATGCTCCCTGAATGCATGTGCTCTGTTACTAACAAGTGGAACTGCACCATACAGAGTTGGAATAGCCCTAAGGTAACTGCTCCCACATTTGAAGTCACTTTTGTCTCCATTTTTCCAGATTAATGAACAACATTGAGCCTCAGAGTAGCAATAGCAAGGAACAGAAGACAATGTTTAAGCTTAGTTAGGTGGCCTCTCTACCAACACCTCTCTTGGTCCTGTCTTTTGGGTAATATTATATTGGTTTCATGTTTATCATGGTGTATGTATGTGCTTATATATATGGGCACACCTATGCAGGGTTTGTGAAGAGATTTCATCCCTAAGTTACAGACTTACATTATGTCACTAGTCAAATTTGTATCCAGATGTTCTTCAATTTCTCAAGCCTTCCTTAGTGCCTTCTGATGTCCCAACCTTAGCTTTAGTGGGTTTCCTTTTAAAAAGGCTTGATGAAATAAAGACATAATTACAAGAGTAATAGCTGAAACACAATGATACTTTGACCTCATTCTTTATAATTTAGTGGAAGGACATGATTTTTCTTTCTTAGCCTGCCATTTATTCTTTCTGCTTCAAATATCTCTTTCTATATTTTTCAATGATTGCTAAATGTTTCACAAATGCTTCCAAAATATTTTCTATAAAATTTGAAGCTAGTTGATGCATATCTCTTTGTCTTAAAACAGCTGTGTATTAATAACTTTATTAGACTAAATAATTCTAGTAAAAGAATGAAGCAATTTTGAAATTACTTTGAGAATTGACTAGGTTCCAAATTGCAAGTAAGCTGAAGAGAATTTTCTTTGTGAATAATTTGAAATTAATGAGACATCACTATTTGCCAAAAATCATATTATAGCAAGTGAGTGGATTGAGATTATCATTTATGATTGCTGAATTAGAATAACCCTCTCAAATGGCTTTCAAAATAAAAATAAGTAACAATCAATGTTCTTTAATAAATTATAAAATTTTGTCAAAATCTATCAAGGTTTTATTCTCAGAAAGTCGTATATATTTAATTAGTTTGAACATAATCCAGAGACAGATTTCTTACCTTTTAGTTACCTATAAATTCTTTAATAATTGTCCTTATTAAAGGACATTTTTCTTTATTAAACACATCGTTCTGCTATGTTCTGTTAGTAACTTTAATATTATTGAGCTATGATCTGAATCTCTGATTTGTTATATTTTTAGGAGAGATTTATTCTCAGAGAAAGTCTCTCTAAGGACCACACACATGGTAATAGGTTAATTTAGGCTTCTGTAGGGGTGGGTATATATCTTATTAAACAATTGTTACGCTTCTGGGAACACTATGAAAATTTCTGAGCAGGACTTCACTCACAAACACTGAGAATTAGAAGAAGTAGTGTGGAGAATACATAGCATGTGCTGAACTGTGGAGACTGGAGTAGAAATAGAACAGAGTATAATTCCTGTTGGAAACAGCTCAAGCTCTAATTATGATGAGCTTTCTTAAAAGTTTTCATTTTGTACATACGAACAAATTTCTCTGTTGAAGCTGTTAGCCCAGCAAGTAAAATTCGTGCAGCTTCAGGTGTTTCATGAAAACAATACCTCCCATCAACATTTGCAGTTAGACAAGTTAAAGAAAAAAAGTCATACTTATTTCATTTCATCTTCTTCTGTGATGCGTGCTTTGCAATTATTTCCAAACATTTATGAGTTGTTGTGTTTTCATCTTGAACTTTGTCTATTTTTCTTACAATTGTTTTGAGAGAAATACTAAAAATTCTGAAGAGTATCCCTCTAGCTTAGAGCATATCATAACTTTAATCATTATAAGACAATATTTTCCAGGCTTTCTACTATTTCATATTCCTAAGGGAGTGTTGTATTCAATTTCTCAATAGTTCCTGTTTTTATTAAAGTTAGAAAGTAGATTTCTACTTTCTGTCTTTAGTAGATGAAACACAAGCATAATACATACCTCAGTAGTTAAGAACTACTCTACATTTGTTGATACTATAGGGGCTATGATTTCCCATAGAAAGGTAATTCACCCAGTGTACTAATTCCATCTGCCAGTAAGGAAGTGTCGTTCTTCTATCCTCTATGATTTGACTATTTCCTCCAAACTTCAACTTGCAATTTAATAGCTTCAGGAACAGTAACAAACTGTGGGTCATTTAGGTCACTGATTTAGGTCATTTAGGTCACTGACCCTCACAATGGATTAATGCAATTTTATCAGAACTGGGCTTGTCATTTCAGGACTGAGGCTTTGCTGGGAGGAGAACTCTCTTTCTAACTGTGGGCATGACCAGGCTGGTTCTGGGCTCCCACCCTTTCCCTGTGGCGTGTGCTCACTTGCCCCTTCCATCATATTGTGAGGCAAGCCAGCTCTCACAGACACCTTCCAGAAGGATTCCAGGTACACGTGGGTGAGATTCCGCTGATGCTCTTACATCAATTGTCTTTCATTCTGTAGAGCCAGAACAGTGCTACTAGAGAATATTTCTTATAGAAAAAAATGATAGAAAAATTCAGGGTTTAGCAAATAATGAGAGGTTACTAAGTCTAATGTGTTAAATTACAAAGGTTTTTTTCCATGTATTAGTCTTGTTTTATCTGACATTTACTTCTTTTTCCTTTTTGAGATTAAAATATAGTTATACGATTTCCCCTTTTCTATAATTCCTTCAAAGCCTCCCATACGCTCCTCCTTGTTCTCTTTCAACTTCATGGGCTATTTTTTTTATCACTAATTGTTATTAATGAAAGATATACCAAATATAACCTGCTTAGTTTGTATAAAGGTAATCATATTATGTTTTCAGGGTTGTTTGGTGATGGATAACTCATCAGTATGCTTGTCCCTTAGAAAGACTACTTCTCCACTTGAGGACTCATGGGCTTCCCCCCTCCGCTTTTTGCCTATCTATCAGAGCTGTCTTTATTCTCCTCAGGTCAAGATGGTCATGTTGGTGAGACAGTGTGTATAGCTTCTGACATTCTTAGGAGACAGAGTCTCACATCAAAGTCCCTGATCCTCTGGCTCTATGGCATGTTTGCTAGAACATGTTCTGTTACTTCCATGAGAATTATGAACAAATCACGGGCTGTTTGAAGGAAAATTCTTCAAAACGGAGCCTCATACTGTACCTCGTATGTTAGATGATTGTGGAAAGCTGAGATAATATTTGAGAATGTTTGGTTTTGTCTGTGTGTACGTCTGTGAAATACATGTGCTCCTGGTTCCTCAGGAAGTCAGAAGAGGCTTTCAGATTCTTTCTAACTGGAGTTACAGATATTGTGAACTGCCATGCCATTGCTGGGAATTGAACACAGAACCTCTAGATGAATAGCCAGTGCTCTAACCCACTGAAACACCTCTCCATTCCTGAGAATGTTTTGTAGTTAGCAATGTTCTCACAAGGTACACCTGATATTAATTTATTCTAGTAAACTGTGAATTTGCCTGAAATTTTCAACTAAGTAAATGTATTATAACAGAATATTAATAAGTGGGGAAGTTTGTATCTTAGAATCTAAATCAACAACTTTTATTGATAAAAACTGATTACTGTGTCCTTAGTTTCTGTCTGATGACTCCGTCCTTTAGGGTCTTAAAATGACAACTGAAGGATAAATGGGAAAGATCCTACCCAGAGTATCTGCTGTGGAAGTGAATTCTCTTAAAACTAGACAAAGGGGAAACTCCAGAACATCTTCCTAGAGATTAGAAAGGGATTCCTAGATACATACTTATTCCAGCTGCTTTGTTCTGGTTCTGCTTGTTCATCCTATGTGTGTGACTCAGAAAACACCATCCTCCTTGTTAGCCAGTGTCAAAATGTGGGGCAGATCACAGCGAATGCCTGGACTATTTTTAAATTGTCCCAAGGAAAGTACTTTAGTGCAGATAGAATAGACCCATGTAATTTGAACTCTCAAGAAAAATGAAGGGCTTTAGTGCTGAAGTCTCCTTTGATAATTTTCACTCAGGTCAGTTTTATCTTCAGGGTACAGGGTACAAGTAAATCTATACTAATCTCATCCTTGTGTGCATGTGTGCATTACAAATACCCATACATAAACTTGTATATATACACATATATCCTCAAGTAAATAAACTATAACCTTATTAAGAGGATAAATGGTTATTGCTTATTTTGACTTTAGTCTTAATCTAAACAAAATCATATAATTTGAAGAAGCAACAATATTTTGTATATGGTACTTAATATATATGTCATAAAGCATCATTGTCTTAGATTTCTGAAAGAAAGCCTTTATATATATTATTCCCAGGAAGACTTTATGCAGAGAAAGAAAAGTATGGCCAAGTGAATTATTTTTTATATTGAAATAAAAAGAAACATGTGAAATTGTACCCAAAGAGCTATCCAAGAACCTAGGGTTTTACAATGTGTTCTTTTAGTAATGCAATGTTACTTTCTGGAGAAACAAATAACTTTTTATGTAGTTTCACTCTTATAAGTCATCAGGAAAAATTTAATAGGGTGCAAGCTCTACTAGAATTTTAGCTTTATTTATTGAAATTCCATTCGCATGTATAAATTAGATGTAATCATGTACCAAAGTACATTTGTCTGCTGTTTCATGACTAAGAATAGGTAAGAAACCCAGCTATAAATGAAAACCATTTATTTGATCTTCTTTTCTTGCCTAAAGCCACCAGTTGATTGACTGCTATAATATGAATTTAGAGGTAACTAAAATCCCAATATTGTTGAAACTACACTTATATGTAACCTGTCAGTTCTTAGTGATGTACATAAAAGCCACATTCATTTCAGACTTTTCAGTGTATTGTGAAAAGTAAGAACGGATTTTTTTTTTTCCTCCTTGCAATTTCTCTACGGCCTTAGAAGTTGCATCTTAAGCAAAGAACTGCATAGGATAACAGGACTGAGCTCCCAAAGTCCAGTTGAAGCGTGGGAGGAGCGAGAATATGAACAAAGAGGTCAAGACCACGACGGGGTTAACTCACTGAAACAGTTTGCATGAGATAATGGGAGCTCACCAACTCCAGCCAGACAGGGAAGAAAACAGCATATGTCCAAACTCGTCCCTCTGAATGTGGTTGATAGTTGTATGGCTGGGGCAGACTGCGGGGCCAGTGGCAATGGCGCCAGGATTTATCTCCACAGCTTGTACGGCATTTTGGGATCCTATTCTCTTTGGATGGACACAGTGCTCAGCCTAGATATAGTAGGGAGGGCCTTGGAATTTCCCCAAAGTAATGTGCCTTCCCCTCTCTGAGTAGATTGGGGGAGGGAGTGGAGGGCAGGTGGAGGGAATGGGAGGAGGGGAAGGAGTGGGAACTGGGATTAGTATGTATAGCTTGTTTTAAAAAATATTAAAGAAGAAATGGCAAAAAAAGTAGTTGCATCTTAAAGGCTGTGTTCATGTTCACAGTGAGGAGCACACACTGGTGCTCGGCTGTATGGTTTCTTTGTAAGCACTTTCTCCAGTGAATGTTTAATGAAAGTAGCAAATGGAAGCCTTTAGAGGAGAGAAGGACACAGCATTAATTTTCATGTCTATTATAGATATTTTTATTGTCGCTTCTGGAATGTTCTGTTAAAATGGTTTGATAATCACAATTGTCTTGCTATGCATGACGTCTCAGGGAAGGGGTAGTTTTTGGTTTTATCTCAAAGAGGACTTTTTCTGTACTCTTATCCTCCTTGAGATTGCATTGTAAGCTGCTTACTCTGCAATAAATTATTTTTTTTTCATGAAATAAAACATATCTATAGCATTCTTTGATACAAACATATATTCATGTGTCCTAGGTTCTTAATTTTATAAAAAATAATAAATTTTCTGGATTTTAGGTTTTTGAGCATGCTATTATAATAAAACTTTATTTGTAATTTTAGAGAGGTTTCACATCTTTTTTCCAAAAAAAAAAGATTTTTGTTTTTGTTTTTGTTTTGAAACAGGGTTTCTCTGTGTAACACTCCTAGCTGTCCCAGAATCAACTCTGGTAGAGCACGCTGGCCTTGAACTCATAGATATCTGCCTACCTCTGCCTTCTGAGTGTTGGGATTAAAGGCATGCACCACCCCCGGCTTTCATTTTAAGGTTTTAAAGAGATATCTCAGTTACATGTTTGTTTTTGTTAATCTCTGAATCTAATTGGAACTATGTTACCTTTTATAATAATAATAATAAAAAAGAGCCTGGCAAAAAATTGACTCTGCTAACTTGTATAAGCCTGGTTGATTGAGCAGGCAACTGTTGTTCTTGAAGTGAGTACAAGATACATATGAAGTTAAAAATATGACACGGGATAGAAACTTGACAAATTAAATAAAAGAAAATACAATAGTTGAAATAAAATTAAGTGAGCATTCCAGAGACAGAAAACACTAGGATCTTTAATTGAAAAGGTCCTTACTGCTACAAAATTTTAAATCTGTTGTTTTTTTCAATATTATAACTGTGAATATATAATAGCACCATAACTCCTGGTTAGAAGGTATGACAAAATAATTTATAGTCTTTGTTTCCGAATTGGGTACTTTGCTGCCACTGTGACCAAGAATCACAAGGAAAGGAGAAACCATAAGTGTCATTGCTAGATTTTGCCAACTTTATAGAAACCGTAACATCCCTGAGACATGGGAATTTCAAATGAAGAATTATCTGCAGCAGTTTGTCTAATGGACATGTACTGGGGCATTTTCTTAATTATTAATTTATGTGGGCAGATTCTATTTGCTGTAACTAGAGCCATTGTTGAACATGTCAGCCTGGGTTGTATAATAAAGGAAGCTGAACAAACCATGGGAAGTAAGTCCTTAAAAGCAGCTTCCTCCATCCCTCAACATTTCTGCCTCTTGGTTCCTGCCTTGGCTTCCCTTATTGATGGACTGAAAACCTCTTCTTCACTTGTGCTTGGTCAGAGGGTTTAACAGAGCAACAGAGAGTCAACTACAATAATATGTGAATGGGTTTGCTCCCCAAAATGTTCCCTATTTAGAATAAAAATAGTAAAATTGTAAACCTTTGAAAAGCAGCCACATTGCTTTATTTTTGGCATCTGTTGGGACATAGGTAGTTTATTTCATAATTCTTCTGGAGCCAAGTCCCAGAACTATCACCCACACCTGTAAACTAGTATCTCCTCCTATATTGTAGCTTCTTCTAAAAGCTTGTAGGCTCTAGTCCATAGAAGTAAGCTGTTAAAAACTGTTTCTATGATTATCTGTGTTTCTGTCCCTTTCAAATTTTTAGCTACCATGGAAGAGTCCAAATTAAGAAAAGAAAGCATTATACGTAAAATTATGCTAAAACTTCAGGATATGGTAGAAATAAAATGTTTGGAATTTGGAGAGGTTGTCATGAGGAAAGGCTGCACTCTGGTGAGAAGACTACATCTTGAGAATACTGTGCAGAAGCATGAAGCTGGAGGAGGCCAGGGCCTAGAAATTATTGGGCTAAGGACAGAAAGCTCTAACTCTCTGGCTGGTTTCACTAGGTGAAATGAAGAATCATGTTATTTAAGAAGAATCAGCCAGCTGTATGAAATTGTAGTGGCTTAGCTATAGTTAGAAATTCAAACAATACCCAGAAAAATGTTAGATTCAAGTCATAAGTAATACAGAAGACATGTACATTAGAATGCACAGAGAATTTCACCACCAGTAAAAGCAGCAGTAATTCACTGTAATTATTAGATTTATTTTTTATTCTCATTGATGTTCTTTCTATTATTATGTAAACTACATATTGCCAAAAACATTATTGTAAAAATAGATACCTGTCAGAAATAACTCAGGTGAGGAATCTTTAAATATAAATTTATTGCCACTACATGGAAAATTTGGAAATGCTTGCTGGAAAATAGCCAATTAATCACTAAAAACATATAATCATCCTTACTAAATAGCTTATTTCATTTCCAGAAGCTCCTGAACTTTCATTTAGGTTTCTGTTTTTAACTTGTAACGGATTTAATAAAAACTGAGATATTCCATTACACAAGTAAGTATGCCACAATCTGTCTATAGATTTGTGAATCACCAATATGATTAATGTAGTATGTAAGTTTTAATATTATAAGTATTAAAAATTATCTAAGCTTCAGAATATTGAAGCTATGTTTGCGACCTCTAGAGACGTATGTGCAAGACAACTGTTGATTTCTATCAGATTACTCTTTGGTGATTAAAAGGTTAATTAATGAAAAAATGAGGCCATTAAATTGAAAAAGAGCAAGGAGTATATACAGAAGGTTTTGACAATACAGAAAAAATAGCCAAAATTTAAATATTAAAATATATATGAAGCAACATTAAATATATATATTTATTTTTGGACAAATTGAAAAAAAAAATTCAAACTTTTTTGAGTTGCTAACTCACCCACAATTTATTAATGATAATGTAATAATTTTTAAATATTAAGGTTTTTCTTGATTTTGTTTTTTTCTCATTTCATACAAGACAGTAAGCTTCTTGATGTTAATCACAATGAATATAATACTTTAAATTTTTTCTGTGGGGGGATCATCTTTTAAATGAATACAAACATAGCAACAGATGCATACATGCTTTTAGCTACAAATATTATAATTCTGCCTCTAGATACCAGGAACAAATTTGTCAGAACAGAATGGTTTCTGATGGGTGATTATCAGGGATTCCTCTTCTATCAACGTAATAGTAAAAAGAGAAGCTTAAAAGTGGCAATGGAGAGCATCCGTAAATGACTAGATAAAGAGATTTTCTTTTTCTTACAGTCATTGGTATAATGAGAAAAGTGAACAAAAATACCACTAGCAGAGTGATAAGAGAATATTAAACTAAATCACCTCCAGGCTTCCGGCTGAAACTAGACCATATCCAGACTTCTGGTGTTCTTAGTAATTGGCATCAACATAAATTTAGCATTTAGTGTTTTTACAATAACATCTGACCCCATTCATTCAAATATTCTTATACCACAGTAGTGTCTAAAAACACTGTATAAGATATTGTAATCTTTTTTAAAAAAAACTGCTATGCTAAAGGCAAGGCATACAAGTTAAAACTGTAAAGACATTTCTATATTACCATTTTATAAATGAGCAAAAATCATTTTTTTAATTTTATGAATGTGCTTCAGTTCAGTTTTCAAGATACAACTACCTTATAATTAACCACTAAAGTGAGATAATTTTGAACTTAATGTTGAAAGTAATGTCATTTTAAATGGATAACTAATAATGTAAAAATACCTTTTAAATTATTATGTAATTTTATTATGTGTTTTGAAATAGAGTTTCAAAAATATAGTAGTCATTGAGAAAGTAACAACTAGTTTATTCTTTTATCTATATGAAGAAAGTAATTTGCATCTTTAAAGGATCAGTATAATTTTAGGTTCTCAAATTTTAATCTATGAATTTGTGCTGCTTGGACCTCAAACCCAGAGAGGCAAGTGAAGAAACTGGCAATGAAAATTGTACAGCAAACATACTTTTTACATACATAAGCATATGGTTTTCACTGTATGTAGAAAATTAATCACTTTCTTCAAGCTGCCTATTTAGATTAAAATGTTACTTTTAGAAATAACATGAAAAAGTAAACAATATAGATGACATTTTCCAAATTACACACATAAATAAAATAAACAAATTAATACACAATTCAGTTAAACATACGTTGTATTAATCTGGCATCATTGTAAATGGCATTATTGCTACTAATTTCATTTCATATTGCTTGCTATTGTCACAGTGGGATAAAGTTCCCTTTTTGTGTTCTCGTTCTCCTAAAATTTTAAGCTTGCCCAAATGGAAACTCAGGGATGGACCATCGGATTTTGGAAAATAAACCAGTAAGGCAAGGTATGTCTTCAGAAAGCCACAATTGGACAGTGGCTCTGAAAATCACTACCTGTTTGGGAAGTGATGATTTGGTGAGTACATAAGATACCAACATGACAGATACGCCCTTCTATCCTTAGATGTATAAGACCTGCTTTCGGAGGTAGAATGGTTTTATTAGTTGTAAAACAGGAATTTTTGTGTGCATACAAAGCCTGACAAGTTTTATCTCAAAAGAGTTCCCAGGATTTAGCAAAAATATTAAAGACATGTTGTCTACATCCATGAAGGGAATTATTAGCCATGGATGATGCCCTTTTTAAAGGGCACTGTTTATTACTGACTGTTGACCATGATGTTTGTGACAGAGTATGCCGACATATTGAGACTCCTATATTCAAATGATTCCTGCAAAGCAGATGACACTTCTACCTGCCTAGAAGCTCCTCTTATTAGTAGTATGAAGTATAAAAATAAAACTCGCTTTGTAGTTTTCTGAGCTGCTGATGTGGAAAACTTACTAAATAATGTGCATGTGGAATCAAGTTTTCTATATACAAAATCATATCATCTGCCAAGCGAGAGAATATTTTATGTCTTAATAGACATCATCTGTTTGTTTGTCTGTTTAATTACTTATTCAAGTGTTCTCCCTAAGACTTCAGTATTATGCTGTATAAAGGTGTCAGGAAGTTTTCTAATTTCAGATGGAAATCTTTCAGTACTGTATTTGAGATCAGTGTGGGTCTTTTGTGAAGGAATTTTATTAGGTTGCTGATGTGTTCTTCATAAGATACTAGTTCATTTAGTCGACCATGCTAAAAACAAACAAGCAAATAAAAAAAAAAACAAAATAAAATTAAAAACTCCTCATTCCTTTAGGGTGCTGTCTGTTTTTATCTAGTAATGAAAGAGAAGTGTCAAAATAAATTCTTTATTTGTGATTGCTCTGTCCTCAGTTCTGTCAGGGTCAATGTAATGACGGTTTTCATATGTGTCACTATAATGATGGCTGATGTATCAACACTTGGTATTCCTTTTGGTGAATTGACTTGTCCTTATTTTATACCTTTATGAGCATTTTGACAGTTTTTGACTCTGCTTTGTCAGATATGAACTCAATGACTTTGCTTCCTTTGTTAGATGGTTTGTACAGACTGTAATTTTTCTGCCCTGTGGTTTTTGTACAGTGTGCATCCTTACTGTAAGGAAGCTGCCTGAGAGCTGCAGCAGAGCTAGATCTGTATGCCCAAGCCAAGGTATCCAACACCTTCACCCATTCCTTTCAGACATCCTGCCTCATTCCCCATTAAAGGGTAGTTGCAGACAGCTATAATCTAGTATAATTTGTTTTGAAAACTTATATTATTTGAAACAATTTTGAATTTAAATATATTTTGATCATATTCTTCTGCTATGCCATATTCATCCAGGTCCTCCTCCCCTCCTCCCTACTCACCCAAAACTTTAAATTTCTCCTCAACAAACAAACTGAATACCTAATGCAACCAAATATCTAAACCTATAAAAGAAAATGCATCACCAAGAATAAAGAAAGAAATATTTAGATACCCAACAACAATAATAAAACACCAAACTGTCCTGAAATAAAAGCAAAAAAAAAAAAACCTTGGAGTCCATTATTTGTTTGTCAACTATTTCTGAACAAGAGATCTGCCTTGGAATGGTGGATATACCCAGGGTTATCCAGTGTAGAAAATGGATTGTTCTCAAGATGATATTTTTCTCAAGTAGTGTCCATTTACCTGTGAATTACATAATTTCATTTGTTTTGTTTTATTTTTCAAGATAGGGTTTCTCTGTTGCTTTGGAACCTGTCCTGGAACTAGTTCTTATAGACCAGGCTGGCCTTGAACTCATAGAAATCCACCTGTCTCTGACTCCTGAGTGCTGGGATTAAAGGCATGCGCCACCACTGCCCAGCTCCATAATTTCATTTCAAAAGGCTGAGTAACATAGATAAATGTACTCCAATTTCTCCTTTCATTTAAAAAGAAAACGTGAAAACATAGTATTCCTTTACATTTTTTAGGACCTCATGTCCTTTATCTCAGGTAGCTTCAAACTTTGCTTTAATTTCTGGCACTTCAACCCCTACATCTCAAGTGCTGGGAGGTATTGAACCAACAGACCTGTGTTTTCCTTGGGCTGCTGGTTGGAGGCATCCTCTATCCCTTACCTTATAGCAAATAAAATTCAGACCATACAAGAGAGGCTGCATTGTTACACTAAACAAGTGAAAATGTGAGACGAAGTCATAGTACTTAGGAAACTTATCTCAAAAGTAATGTCTATCAATTTTGACATCTTCTGATAGTTGGAAGCAAGTCACCGATTTGTACTTTTGATACTCAAAGGTAGTCATTTCAGGTTATAAAAGGCAGGGGAGAATGATGTTTAATACAGAACACATGAACTGATTTTGGGTTATCTAAAATTAAATCATAGAATATGATTAGCAGAGCTGTAAATAGTTTAATATTTAATAGATTATTAAGCCACTGTGCCTTAAACTTTTCCTTTGCAAAAGTGGGAGTAAGTATAGTTACCTTTCAGGTATTATAAAATGAGAGAAACTTTTCAATTCTAAAAGCCAGTGTATGGTTTTTATCGCTTAGCATTGAGATTGAGGAGTGTACACATATCAGATGTAGAAACATAAAAATATTAAACTAGAATATTTTTAAAATGGAAAATATACTGTTCAGTCAAAAACCCTGTAGTACAACATAGGATGAGTGAATACACTTATTAACAGTTTTGTTCATATTATATGGATGCAGAGATGGTACCAAGGAAAGAGATGAGAATGGTCCCTGGGTGGTCAAGAGGTCACGTTCTGTACAAATGTGAGAGAGGGAAAATTTAAAGCCATCTAAGTGAGGAAATAGTTGTGTTTTTATCAACCTTACTCTGGTATTCTTTAAATACACTGACACATACTCAGTAATATTAATAATAGCTTCCAAATTCCAAAGGTATTTATTAGTTCTTACTATATTTTTGAGGCTGCAGCAGAGTGAGACTGTCTCTGTAATCAGTATTGCATAATTCATAATTACCTTTGTTGAGCAAACCTTAGAAATAGAGCTTTTGGCTAGATTAATAACCTCCCACCCAATACTAGATAATATTACACTTATCAAGAATATTTTATTTTCTGGTAATTATTTAGAGACATTTACAGATGGAAATAACATTATCTTTATTATAGTACTAAAAAGGTCCATTTTACTGCCTTTTACATTGTATAGATCAGAAAATCGAGATATGCATAGAATCAGTTCTTTTCCCCATTACATAACAAGATGACAATTCAGAGCTGAGATCTGGTATTTAATGTGATTCTACAGTATTATTACTATATATTTCACTTTTATCTCTTGCCAGTATCATATATTCATGAGTGTTTAGAGTCTTGGGCCTCCCCTTAGGGAACTTGTAGGTCAAGAGGCTGAGAGCATCTTCTGAACCTGTGCCCTCAATTATTTTATTATGTTGTAAAATAAATGAGATGGAGATGAATCTGGTTATAACAACACATATGTGAGAATTAAAGGTCACCTAAGTCATTCTAAGATATATAAGACTGGTCAAGACTATGTAATCAACTGAATCTTTCTTGAATAATCCTATGATTCTACTTATGAACATTTTTCCCATGTAATTTTTTCTATGTAACTTCTAATCTTTAATTTTAAGGTACTAATTGACACATGTAAGGAAATAGAGGTGAAGTGCCTCATATATTGTTAAGTACTCATCAATATTCATAAATTACAGGGAGTGGATGAATTACTAAAGCTCACTTAATACCTTCTGTAAGATACTGATGAAGAAACTAAAACTTGCAAATGGGAAAGTTTCTAGTTAATGTCACATTTTTATGGCCATTTACTGTTGGACATTTGAAACTAGTCATTGATATTGTTTAAAAAAAACAGAAAGGATGAAAAGATGAATTTGTAAAAGACACTTAATAAGATATAAACACTTGAAGAAAACTTTTCTACTGTACTGGATATCTGAGTGCTGTATATCTTCCATCAGGGTAAAAACTGACTAACGAAAGAGAGAAAGAGAATATTAGCGAGATGAATTTATTAAACTATGATGCCGTAAGATTAAAAGTTCTGGTGATTGGTTGAACAATATTGTTAATACACTTGGTACATAGCTAATTTTTCTAAATTCAAGCATCCCTTATTGAAGGGAAGCTCAAATGATTTGGGAAGCTTACTGAAGTTTATAAAGCCCAGAAAACTTACTAAGAGGTTCAGCTTTTGGGAACTCCCAGCCCTGTGAGGTTTGCCTTTTCCTTGATGCAGCTGCCTGTGAGCCACCTATGATCCTTTACATAACTGCCCTACCATACTTCTGTAAATAACTTCAATAACAACATTGTTTCAGAGAATTAGACTTAGGTAACAAGACTTATTTAGTTTGTCACTAGTGCTGAATCTGAAATGAGTAGTTATTAGTTCACATCTATGTAGAAACCCACGTAAAAAACCTTAAAATTATTTACTAGAAAATTGTATGTATGACTAAAATTTTAAAAGTTATAATTACTTCTGTCTAGTATTTTCAAACCTAAAGCTCTTTAATATTTACACAGTATATATATGCTAGGGAGTACTGACCCTCAGCTGCAACAGTGGTATAATAGTTAGAAATGCAAACAACTGACTCTGTTGTTTTGATGATGTGTGTAGTGAGCCTATCATGTTGCCCTTGAGAATTTCTGTTTACTTTCATAGAATCTTGAGGCTGTCTGTTAGTCATAGATAGAGATGTCTTTATAGTAGGTAGTGATTACTGCAGCAATTCATAACCAGTAAAGTTCCTTAAAATACATGAGTTCTTCTATAGCACAGAGTCCAAAAAAAACAATAAGGAGAAGCAAATATTCATGTATAAAAAATATAATGGAGATATTCCTTGAAGTGTAAATGAAAATATCAGGGAATGGGCCACTGTAAAACACATGAGACAATGATTAACTCTCAAGTTGATAATGATGTATTGTCATGCAAGCATAGACTATGACTATGTAAAAGCGGCAAATGACCCTGAAAAACTTACAATAGCATATTAGATGTAAAAAGTTGTATATTTGTTAGTTTATATATTGATCAGCATTCCTGTCTATCTCATTGGTTTTGTTAGTTGTTTGCTATGATATATATGAAATATTTAAAAATATAATTATACTACCATTTTACTGCATGCAGTTTCAAATAATAATTTTATGACAATGTATTTCATTGATTAAATGAGATACTTATTTTTTAAGAGCAAAAAATATGTCTGAAAGATTGTTGGCAATAGGTAGAAGTAGTTCAGAGTCCTTTGCCCTACATGGAGTTGCCTGTTTTATATAGACACACCTTTATGATAAGTAGTAAATTTATTTAGAGTGAGAATTGAAATACAAAGAGTATACATAGTTTCACTTTGCATAATATTGTTAAATTGACAAAATAACAAGGCCATTGTCATTAGTAATTTCATTTTAAAAGGGTGACTGAAATCTAATTGATACCAAAGAAAAGATGGACTCAGTACTGTATTTTATGCCTTGTATGGAACGAAGTAGAAGTAAAAGTTATTAACTCTAGCACCTTTCACTACTAATGTCACTGGCAATGGATTTTCCTCTTCTGTAGGTCTGCACATTCACTAAGGTAAAGAGGATGCTGCTTTCCTTTCAGAACCACACAGCAGGTGGTTGGACCACTAAATCCACTAAATAGATCTCATTGTATGAGGTGAACCCTGGTGGCAGTCTAAACTTGGAAAAAGAGAGCTATAGATAGTCCGCAATTGAACTGTTCTGCAAAATGTTAGGATTTAAACACTTCTAAAACATGTACTAGAAAAAAATACTCTAATATATGTTTGTTGAAATACCACTAGTTCATAGAATTTGGATGTTGATTTGTCTTGGCTCTAAAAAGTTCTTAAATGTGGAACAACAATAATACCTTGGATTCCCAGTAGCTTTAAACTGATTGTGCTCTTGCAAGACACAGCTGCCAGGTTCTGCGCTTCCTCCTTCCTTATGTTGTTCAAGTTGAAGTTTCCTGACCATTTTAAGTAGTCTGAAAACACAATAAAGGACTTAATAAATATAATGACCCATAAAATAATTAGCATATATAAGGCCCTTACTTAAAACAGGGCTTAAAACTGGTCTATTTTCCTTTGTCTTTTTAAATGGGAGACAGTATACTACAAATATTTGTGGAGATAATTTTCTAGACTCAAAAGCTTATATGGCATAACACTTGACTTATTTATATGTGTAAATTCTATATAATTTTTATTGACAGTATATCATACAATACTGTTTATTTCTGAGGAAACTTAAATCTAGAAAAGTTAACTAACATTTTTCAGGGAAATGCATCTGGATATTGGGAAAGCTATAGTTTAACCCAGACGATCTCACCCTAATTGTAAAAGTCCACCTCTGTTAAATATCAGCCAGTTCAGTATCCATTATTGCAAATGCCTATAGAATTTCCCTTTTCCCTTTTCCTTCCCCTCATTCTCTTATTCCCCCTCTCTTCCTCTTCTTTCTCCCTCTTTTCTTCTTTTATCTCCTCCTCCTTCTTGTCTTCCTCCCTCCTCTTTTCTTTTCCTCTGTCCTCCTTTCTCCTCCCATTCCTCTTCATCATTATTTTTTACAATGCCTTTATCTTTAGTAATCAACAGCAACATAATTAAGAGGTGAATTATGGACAGATAGATTTCAAAGAGAAAGAAGACTTAATTTCAAAAGATATAATATAGCTACAAAAATAATGGTGTGCATCTAATCATTTCAATGAAATGAAATGTCTTGTTTGGCTTTTACTATTGAGGTCAGAACTCCCCATTTTTAACATCTGTCCAAAGTTTGGTGAAATGAACTTTTGCGTTTCTATTTGATTGGTTGTAAATAATAATAATCACTCCTATTCATACTTTGGTTTGAACATATTAAAATAACCCTTTTCAATAATGTTACTAGTAAACATATTTTATATTTACAAGGTTTTAAACAATAAGTGCCCTATACATACTTCATTAATTTTCCATTAGTCCACATTTGTTTATTGTCTTCCACAGTTTAATCACTTTAGAGATATTTTCTCTAATAAAAATTACATTCAGTGTCACATAATGTTAAAATGTCAGTATGTGCAGTATTTATTGGTTATTCTTGATAAAACTGAACATCATTTAACAAATAATTATCAAAACCATTAAGACTTCACATTAAAAGATATATATTCATTTATAATTTAAATTATTAATTTGTTAGCTTATCTAGGAGTGAAGAATTCTAAATTATGTTCTTTCATAATTGGTACAAAATTATAATTTTAATTATCTTATTAAGCTGTTTTCTGAAAAATAGTTCTTTTGAATATTTTACTTAATGAATATTACTACTTCAGTGAGTATAATAATAATTTGTATAATTTACATTTCCATTGTGAAATCAAAACAATATAAATATAACCCTTGACACCTCTAGTTTTTGACATCATTAATGATTATAAAAAATTTATACACCTTGAAGATTAGTCCATTAGTTTTGTTATTTGTCCATTATTATTACTTCAGAGGGGAGTGATATGAATGCTTCATATATTAAAAACAATAAATAATATGTCATAGTTAGGTATTAAAATGTTATAAGTAGCTCAATAGTAGATTACTTGGCTAATGTTAAAAACCATGGGTTTACAACTGTCACTTATATTAAAATATAAAATACTTTACATTCTTGATGTATCTCAAGAAAGATTTATTTTAAATATCTAGTTTTAAGATCCCCAAAATGAATTTGTGAGCATATCTAGTTTTTTTTTTCATTATCTAGGAACGGTTTATTTGCTTTTTTCATCTTTATTATGATCTCAGATAAGATATTATCTAATGTTATGAAGTAATCCTTAGCATATTTTTGGTGACAGTATATGTTTGAAGTAATATTCACAATCTCTCTTAGTGTGGGTTCTTCACTAAATTTCAGTCACCACTCCTCATATACTGACATTATGTAGACTGTACCATTTTTCATAAATGTCCCTGTATACAGATGGGTGCTCATAAAGTGTTTATTCAAATGTAGGCACTTTATATTGCAAGAAAGTTATTGGTAATTTTTTATTTTTTTGCTGTGCTCTCCTAAAGAAAGAAAGTAATGTTGGACTTTTTGTACTCCTCCGTGATATATTCGATTATCTACTGCATTGTCTATGAGTTAAAGAATATATATCCTGTTAAGAAATGATCGATATGAGCTCTTATGGCTTCTGTCATGAAGGATGGAGTAACTTTGTTTTGTAACTCTTGCTGATCCAGTGTGTTCTGTAGAGTACCAGTTCTAGCATCTTATTGAAATATATTTTAAATATCAGGCCCAGAACTATTGAATGAAAACCTACATCCTAACAAGATTCTAGTTGATTCATATGCACCTTAAAGCTTTAGACACACAGCACTAAGGACTTAACCTGTAAGGAAAGCTTGGTTGATTATTACTGGTTGTGCAGAACCAGCACAAGATTGGCCTTGTATTTGTTGACTGATTAGCTGCGTGTATCGTTACATTAGGTTAATGCTGGCCCTTTCTGTTTTGATTGGTAGTGTAGAAGAAAGAATAGCAGCATGTTCTCTTTTGTAATTTCCTCTCATTGCTCCTTTATTACTTTTTGCCAAAGAGACAAAGTCACCTTTGAATTTTTTTTAACAGGTGAATAAGTAAAAGTACATTTTGAAAAGATCTGATGCTATTTGATCTCTGTACACACTAAATGAAAAGATTGTAATCCCATTTTCCTCACCTGGTTGTATCTTAGTAAATGCTTAGAGAGGCGTATTTGGTAAAATGTTATGCACTTTATTGGAGTGTGATACTACCTTATACATTTTGCCTTCTGCCTTATGAAACAACGTTGCCTATAGGAAGCAACATTGGGTTTAATTATTTGAGCATGAACCTCACCAAAGCTATTATATGGTCCTCCTGACTGAGAATTGCATGGCCCACACAGTATTATTAGTATTTTATTCCACAATGTGACCAAATATTATAGCTTCTATTTTCTCAAAGAGCTACTGACTTTATGAATCATCCCAAATATATTATAGCAAGAAAGGAGACTTTTATCTTTGAACTATATAAATTATCAAAGATATGTGTTTTGTTGATACTGCATTAGAAAATAAAATTACTTATTGCAGTAAAAGAAATTTTCTTTTAAGTTTAGTTTTTATGAAATTATTATTTTTGTTCACTTTGCTTAAAGAAGTAAATGTTTTCCATATGAATGCATTCCTTGCCAGATTTAAGCTCTAAATGTAAACCTTCTTTTTCTGGTATTTGATCTCATTTCTGAATAATATGTGTGGATATCTGCACACTACAAATTACTTTCAAAACAATATTTACAAAGACTTGAATTAAACCATATATCATGATAAATATCAGAACAAGATGTGGGATTCCCCTCTATATGATGTAAATATGTTTTATTACCATTGGCAAAAAAATCAAAAACAAAACAAAACTTCTTTTGGCTTAACAGAGTAAATTCAGGCAGGAAATCTGAACAGGGCTGTAGAGAGTGAGAGTTGGCAGAATCAAGAGAGACACCAGGTAGCTGATGCCAGAGGAAAAAGACATCCACACACTGGTACTAGTAACAAATGAGCCTTGTGGTTAAACATAAAATAATAAAAATGGGTTAATTTAAGATATAAGAGCTAGCAAGAACGTTGGCTAAGCAGTGTTGTAATTAATACAGTTTCTATGTGTTTATTTTACATTTGGGCAGTCAGAAAACAAATGAGCAGTCTCTGCCAACAGACTGGCTCACAAACTTTGCTCAGCTAAATCCACATAAAACCTGAGAGCTTGAATAGGAATTCTAGGCACAAAAGAACAATAGATAAGCACAGTTTCTTGGTAGCCACATATTTTCAGATAGACTATGTTTGCTGATTGTGAGCAGGGGCAACAGTGACTCCTTTAAGAAAAGGCTTACTGATTTAGCATAAGAAACAGTGGCTTCCTAGTTCAGATAGCATGAACTCTGGCTCTGTCAGGAGGCCAAGAACTTGAATGGGATTTGTGGGTAGAGTGTTGCAATTTACTTGGTGGCAGCATGGGCCAATTGGTTACCAGAGTTGATGTGGTGATGGATGGCTGCCACCCAAGAGTCTCAGAGACAGTGAATGCACTTCCAACATTTGGACTGGAGAGAGCCAAAGACAAAGCAGCCTTGGTCCTGGCCATGCCACTTAGCATTTTAAGAAACAGTCCTTGTCACAAAAGGAATACATATTAACAATAGAACAGATTCAGACATAGAATATCTGTAAATGAGACACAGTGTGTTTTAAAAAGGTATGTAGGTTTGAGAGAGAGAAAAAATGGGTCAAAGATCTCAACATAAAGCCAGTCACACTGAACCTGATAGAAGAGAAAGTGGGAAGTACACTTGAATGGATTGGCACAGGAGACCACTTCTTAAATATAACTCCAGCAGCACAGACACTGAGAGAAACAATAAATGGGACCTCCTGAAACAGAAAAGCTTCTGTAAAGCAAAGGAGATTGTCAACAAGACAAAATGACAGCCTAAAGAATGGGAAAAGATCTTCACTAACCCCATATCAGACAGAGGTCTGATCTCCAANTCTTACACCTGTAAGAATGGCCAAGATTAAAAACACTGATGACAACTTATGCTGAAGAAGTTGTAGGGTAAAGGGAATACTCCTGCATTGCTGGTGGAAGTGCAAGCTGGTACAGGCCCTGGGATGTAAGCATGGCTATTTCTCAGATAATTAGGAAAAAAACCTTTCTCAAGACCCAGGAATAACATTTTTGATATACATCCAAAGGATGCTCAATCATCCCATAAGGACATATGTTCAACTATGTTGATAGCAGCATTGATTGTCATAGCCAGAGGAAACAACATAAATGCTCCTCAACTGAAGAATGGATAAGTAAAATGTGGTACATCTACACAATGGAGTACTATACAACAGAAAAAGAAATAACGACATCTTGAATTTTTCAGGCAAATGGATGGAGCTAGAAAACATCATTTTCAGTGAGGTAACCCAGACCCAGAAATAAAATTATCACATGTACTCTCTCATAAGTAGCTTTTAAACATAAAGCAAAGAAAACCAGCCCACAAATCACAAATTCAGAGGACCTAGACAACAATGAGTACCATAAGATAGACATAGATGGATCTAATCTACATGGTAAGTAGAAAAAGACATTATTCCTGAGTAAACTGGGAGCATGGGGATCTTGGGAGAGGGTTGAAGGGGAGGGGAGAAATAGGGAGGGGAAGAGAGAAAAATGTAGAGCTCAATAAAAATCAATAAAATTAAAAAATTAAAAACAGAAAAAATAGAAAAAATAAAACAGTCTTTAAAGAGACAGAGTACAGACAGTCATAGATTAAAGGAATAAAGAAAAATAAGCCATGTAAAGATGGATATTCACAGAGAGTCTGGATTATATATACTATTGTGTTTTCTTTGAATGTTTTCGCTGTCAACTAGATAAGTACAAAGCCACGTTTCTTTGTACAGGAGGCTAAGTTAAAGCAACATACATACTTTAACGGTATCTTGACTTCAAAATTTGCATCTAAGGATATGTTGCTTTGGAAAAGAGGTTGTGCTTTTGTTTCCCCAGAGGATGAGCACCTGTGGATTCCTTCCAGGCTAATGCGGTTTGATAAACCAAGACCCATTGAAAGTTCTCCATGAACCCCAAACTTACTTCACCCAACAAAAATCAGAAATCAGTTTGGAGAGAACTACACTCAAATTCCCAAAGTGATTGTTTTTTAATGTTTGTTTGCATTTAAAGAGGGATATGATATAGAAAGGAATACATTGATATGAATGCATTGGCATGGATCCTGTTTTTTTGATACAAATTTAAGGTCAATTTTGTTATATGTATTTTTGCTCTTCTTTCAGGTATTGTTTTTGTGTAGCTCATTTAAAAATATAATATGTAGTTAAGAAATACAGGATAATAGATATTTATCTATAATTGTCAAGCTTGTAGTCATGTTAGTTAGGTTTTTTAGATGTACAGATATAAATATCATTTGGATAGCTGCTCTTTTTTAATTTGGAATAAACTTTTATCTATATTTATTTATTTATTTATTTTTATTAATAATTTCCACATCCTCCTCTCCTCCCATTTCCCTCTCCCTCTCCAGTCCAAAGAGCAGTCAGGGTTCCCTGCCTTGTGGGAAG
>LOEQ01004747.1:201443-215741 GCA_001685075.1 Bramus lutescens | reverse complement strand
ATCAAAGAGGCTCCTTATGGAGTTGGTTAGTCATTTGGGCAAGAAACTGCTCTTCTCTGTACTGCTTGATGTTATGCTGTATGAACTGGACATGCAAGACCCACAGAGAAATGACTGCTAAAGTTGCCTAAAGGTAAGATGGTCTTCTGGGGTTCCTGCTTCATAAAAGAGTCTGCCAGACATTCTGTAAGACACAGAAGAAAGTGACTGACAAACTGCCAATATAGGCAAAACTGTCTTTGAAATTTCCTGATTCATGGAAAAGTATGCCAGATAATATGGGCCTGTAGGCTGAACATTGATGCCCCAATGTTACAGAAGAACTTTGGGTGACTGTCCAGGCAGTGAGATGGCTCTGTCAATTCTAGAGTTTTGGCTTAGAATGTACTTTCTGTTAACTTAGATAATATAACCTTGATGGAGTTGAAGAAAGACAGTTTTATAATTATAAGTGATAGATTAGATATAAAACTTTAGACTCACAAAGATAGGATAGATGATAGAGTATTTTCCTTATTTTGCCAAATGTAATTGGACTAAATATTGTAAGTATAATTCTAGCTTTGTAACTGTTTTGTTGTATGTAATCTTGCTATGTTAAAGCCAAAACCTTCCTTTATATTTAGGTAGAAATGGGGAGGTGATGTGGGACAACAGTCTTTTATCCTGTCACTTGTATTATTTTTAATAAAATGCTGATTGGCCAGTATGACCATGCAGGAAGTAGAGGTGGGACATAGAGAACAGAATTCTGAGAAGAGGTTTCTGTAGCCTGCAGTCATAATCCAGACACAAAGCAAGCAAGATGTGACTGCCTCGCCGAATAAGGTGCCGAGCCACGTGACTAACATAGACAAGAATAATGGGCTAATATAAGTTATAGAAGTTAACAAGAAGCCTGAGATAAGGGCCAATCAGTTTTTAACTAATGTCGACCTCTTTGCGTTTCTTTCGGACTGAATAACTGCAAGACTGGGTGGGATAGAAACCTCTGCCAACAGGGACATGATGTGGAATTCCCCTCTGTATGCTGTAATTATGTTTTATTACCATTGGTTAATAAAAAAGCTGCTTTTAGCCAATGGCTTAGCTGAGTAAAGCCAACTGGGAAATCCGAACAGGACTGTAGAGAGAGAGTAGGAAGAGTCAAGAGAGACACCATGTAGCCACTGGAGGAGAAAGACCAATACCAGTAAACCACGAGCCTCGTGGTCAAATATAAAATAATAGAAATGGGTTAATTTAAGATAGAAGAACAAGCTAGAAAGACACCTAAGCTATTTGCCAAGCAGTGTTGTAATTAATGCAGTTTTGGTCTGATTATTTCGGGTCTGGGCAGTCAGGAAATGAATAAGCAGTCTCTGCCAACAAGAATATTAGAGGTAAAGAGGTAATGAATGCTTTCTTAATGGAAAAATTACGCACAAATGAAGAGAATAGGAAGTCATTTTCCTTCTTACTTGTTGAAAAGGAAAACAGAGCAAAATCTCTAGAAATTTCATAATGGTGTGTTTGTAATAGGCTAATTTTATTCTTTTGAATATACGAACTTCTACTTGAAAATTTATTCTTTCAATTTTTGTAAATGACATCACTTAATTATTCCATATTATTACTTCTCCTTTGTATTTATATTTATTTTGTTATATTTTTGTTTCTTTGCTTGTTTGTTTTTGTTTTTGTTGAGACAAGGTTTCTTGGTGTTGCTTCAGAACCAGTCCTGAAACTGGCTCTTGTAGACTAGACTTGTCTCAAACTCACAGAGATCTGCCTTTAGAGTACTGTGATTTGAGGCATGTGCTACCACTACATGGCTATTTCATTATAATTTAATGCATTTGTTTATTTTTATTTATTTGTGTGTGTACATACATTAATTTTATATGTATTTGTTTTGTATAGATGTCTGCAGAGGTCAGAGGTATCAGATACCTCACAGCTAGAGTTATAGATGTTTGTGAGCCATCTGAAGTAGATCCTGGGACCAAAGCTGGGTCCAATTAAAGAACAGACTTCCTTTAGCTGTTGAGAGACTTCTCCATTTTATCTCCTTGGGGAAACTGGTTACTGTATTTTCTGTTACCTTCTATATTAAATTTTGGTGCAAAATTAAAAATTAAAAAAATTAGTTTTTCATTTTCACCCATCTGAAGTGTTATCATTTGACAAAATATTGTCTTGTCTAATAAAAATACTTGTGTGAATGCATTTAATACTTCATGGAATGTCTTACTTTGTTTCTTATATAATTTCTTTTTCATAGTTCTTTTTATAATTGTTTACTTATTTAGTGTGTGTGAATGTGTCTATGTGTGCATTCAATTCATGAGAAAGTTTGTGTAACTGCTAGTGATTTTATTAAAATTTTTATGTAAAATTTTTTATCATACTGAAACTTATTGATGATGAACTTCTGTTTCTCCTACCATATATTCTTGAAGAACCCAGAAAGACACAGACATATGCATAAAAAATTCATAAATCACAAAATTTGTAATCATAATACTTAAGTCAAATACCAATTGGAAAAGATTTTCAAACAAGAAAATATGAGACAAAATGTCTACACAAATACCATTAAGTTCATTTTATGTTGGCCATGTGCTACAGGACCCTGTCTACCATAAATCTACAATGGCCACATTCTACTGAGTCTCCTCAAGCCTGAGCTTGTAAAATCAGTCAAGAAACAACTTTACCAACAGCTAAATTTGACGCTTATTTTTTATTAATTTATTAATTTATCAGAAGATATAAGTGTTTTCATGGTCTTAAAAAGTTTCTGGAAACAAAAACTTATAGTTTTCAATAGTGTTGTGGGGAAAACATTTCTTGTTGCCATTTTTAAAGCCTCCTTCAACATACATAAGAGTAGGACTTTCCTGCCTGTGAAGATGCCTGCCTGAGCAAAGCAGAAAACGGAAATTCTCACCTATTTCAGTATGTGTCAGCTTTACCTCACAGATGCCCCTCTGCTACTGCACCACCTGCCAGGGACTGGGTCTTAGCATGAGAGTCACTGCTGGGCATTTTCATTCTAAATTATGCCAGTCCCACATTCTCTGTTTTAGATGTTGTCCAACTCCATGAATTTCTAAAATCCTAATTTACCTCATTTGTATAAGTAGCTATTTAATACATACAGACAAGTATAAATCATTGTGAATAAAAATATAGTGTAGGAATTATATGCAAGTAAAGTTTATCAGAAGCTTATCTGCTGCCAAATAGGAATCACTTTTTTAATTAAAAGCTGATCAGTATTTGTAATATGCTTCAATTAAAGAGATACATTTGCAGTATTTAATGTATTAATGTGCCTGTTTATATATGCTTTAGCATTTCCAGTACCCATTTCTATTATCGTGTCTATTATCTTTGCTTTTTCAGAGTTTCTAAACAAAACATATGTGAAGCCAGCTAGCAATGTGTAAACAAAGCACCTGAAAATCTAACTGAAAGAGATATCATTTCACACACGTTGAAATAGCTATTTTGAACATACAAGTTTTCAAGGATATGAAGTGTCAGTGTTATTGAGGGTGTAGAGAGATAGAAACATCTGAATCCTGTGAGTGAGACTGTAAATTGGTAAGTCAGTATGAGAACAACATGAATGTCCCTTAAAAGATTAAAAACAAAAGTGGTATATATCATCACCATCAGTGCCATTTCAGGGCATGGAGTCTGAGATGGATTTCTGTCTATCTTAGAGAGTTTAAGTGAATATTAAATGGGCCTGTAAATGGCATGTGAGTTTATTTTCTGCAGCAGCTTTTAAATAGAAACTCTTTAAAATATGCCTTATATACAGTATAACTTCTGTAACATAAGAGAATTAAAATCTATTGAATTATAGTCTCATAGAAACAGAAGCTGTTTAAGGAGGGGTTCTCCATTGGGATAGAAATAGTCTTTTAACAAAGATCTCCTGAGTAAATTGGGAGCATGGGGACCTTGAGGGAGGGTTGAACAGGAGGGGAGAGATGGGGAGGAGAACAGAGTAAAATGTAGAGCTCAATAAAAATCAATTAAAAGTAACAACCCCCCCCAAAAAAAAAAACAGAAGAAGAGAAACAGTCTTTTAAGATATACATTTGTCAATTTGAGCTTGAAATTTTTTGAATTCTTGAAGGTTGTGAATTTGTTCAAAATTCATCATATGTTGATTATCATATTACCTATAGCTACAATAATCAAATGTATAGCTCTTAGAGAATTGCCTTAGGCCTCCTGTTTTTGATAGGACATCACCAAACGTGATCACAGCTACAGCCAGGAGCAAGTCTTGTGGTTTCTTGCTTGTTATTCCTTTGTTTTTCTAGTATGAAATGGGGGTAGTTTTATAACTTCTTAGAAACAATTAGATGACTTGGAAAAATACTGATTTTAAAGCTCACTCCCTAGAATTTCTGATTCAGCAGTCCCTAGGTGGAGCCCAGAAATTGACATTTCTAGTAAGTCTATAAGCAAGGTCAACCCTGATTAAAAGTAAATAACACACCTATGGAACAGTGGTATGCGTGCTCCTTAAGATTGCTGAGAACAATGAGAATAATAATTCCACTTTTTTCTCATGAAATAAGGAATGTATTTTGATATGACCGTGGGATAAGGGATATAGTTTATTCCTGATTTTCCATGATATTTTAGAGACAAAAGACAAATACCAGTTAAAATACAGTATCATTCATACTTTATATATACACTGATATGAAATAGCTGCAATTACAAAAAATCTTATTAAATTAAACAAATTATGTTTTTAAAAACTCAGATATATCTGTCTGTAGATAGATAATCAGATACACAGATAGAAAGATACATAGATAGACATGAAATTAATGAATACCCATAATGCTTTATATAGATAAAGAGTTCAGTTAAACTGTGTTCTGAGAAATGATTTCATAGAAATAGAAAATTCTCCGCAATCTTTACTGTCTCCTATTTCTGTCGTATCACTTTCCCCATGGCAGTTTATTACTTAAACCTAATGCTGTTGGCCGGTGGAATTTAATTGTAATGTGACAGCATGGGTCAGTGAGTGCTCCCCTATCATACCATCAGCTTACAGCAACTTTACAGGAAATTCTCCATTATGATCAGGCCACAGCATCCAGAGGCAAAGATCGCCAGCCCTACTAATTCCATTGTGACTCATACATTTTTGTGCTGACTTGGTGAGTTGCAAGAAGTAGCAGATTGAACATTTTTGGGGCAATAACAATGACAGACCATTGTCTGGTCTTCTCATGCTGATGATCCACTCTCAAGGTTCCCCTTCACACCTTGTTCAGTTGACTTTAACTATTCAGGTGTTTACGGACTTTGACGTGGGCATGCATTTTCAATGTATCATATAGTTTAATACTACATGAGGCTCATCTTTCCGTAATTATGTGCCTCCCTAAATTTTAAGAATATTATTTAATTATTCAGTTTAGTTTAAGTTTTAGAAAACGTAGGATATTACACACACACACACACACACACACACTATATTTTTCTTTTCCCTTATGTTAGATTTAACAAAAAGCATTTTCCTATAATGACTAGTAATTGAAACAGTCTACCTTCTAAAGAAGCAGCGACTACTGTGGGCTCTCAGCAGATGAAATATGTAATTAAACTTCTGAAATTATGCAGGTGGAAATAAATTGATTTAGTTAAGCGTTTTATGCAGTAGCTCTTCATTCACCCGACTTTAAGAAAAAAAACCACTCACAAGCAAAATAAATGGCAAAAGCTTAGATGTAAACTCAGGCTACACTAATGGTTCACGTATAAATATGTATATTTCCATTCAATGTTATGCGGAAACTGAGAAGAAATAGGAAAAACGCTATATACTTTAGCAAAAATGGTTTTCCTTTTTTGCAAGTAAATTTTGTCTAAGTCAAGAACAAAAGAGGAGGAGTTAGAATAAGTGCATAGTATATTTAGCAGATAATTAGGCTTGCAAAAATCTATTTTCAAAGCAGATTTTGCAATCACATATTTTTGCCTGCTTGCATTTATTCATGTCAACTACTTTATCTCCTTGCTAACCCTCAACATACTGTGTTGGTGCCTACTTCAATAAATTAAGAGAAATTCAAGTATCTTTTTGTAGTCAAATCTTATAATTAACTCTTCATTATCTATATGTTCTTGAGTTCTGTATTATTCCCTTTCCTTACATACATATTTTCACAACCCTCTCCTTTTCATAGGTGATGTCTGCTTAGGAATGACAGTCTGTTTTTAATATTTATTTAGGCAATGCATAATTAGCATGGTTCTGATCTATAATGAAGCACATTTGTGGGTAAATGGAAATATGCTTTTAATTGGCGGCTTCTTTGTTTCTTGCTGTAAGTCTACATTAGAGAATTTATTGAGTCTGTGCAAATGATGATCTTCAAAAATAAAAACTGTTGTACTTTATGTGCTTTCATGACCAACAATGTTTAACCCACTGTTAAATATTTTAGCCCACATTGTTTTATTTGAATATAATATTTATAACATTCTTTTATAACTAACAAAATAGAAGCTTTCTAGCTTTTAGTTATCTAATACTCTATTTAGTAATTGCTTGTTTCATTATTTTCTTTCAAAACAAGGAGCCTCATGTTTAAACAATGTTAAGATCATATTTACAGGTGTATTTTTTCTAATTAAACTGAAATAATACACTTGATAAACAATGTCTGTCTGCTGTGTGTTTACTGTAAAAGTTACTATTGAATTGAAAATAAATTCTCTGTCTAATGAGCTGGAAACAAACATATTTAGCTTTGCTGTTTCTCCCATGAACCTTTATGGTTCTCAGGTGCTATATATGATACATAAACACTCAGATGAATATGCATGTAGCTGCCAGAGATTTCCATTTTCAGATGCTGTAAATTTTTAGTCACAGACTATTCCTGAAGCACTTTTAAACTTCATTTTTAGGTGGATACTGGAACAGGCCATAAGAAAGGACAAGAGAAAAACAGCTAAAGATTATTCAACTTTTTAGAAGACTCACAGGGGGCCTCAGGAAATGACAGCGCAGCAGATTTACACTCTGCTGTGCATCTGGGTGCTTGAGAGTCACCATTGCCAAAGTAGCAATGCTTGTAGAACAAATGAAAGGCGCAGTTATCCATGGATAAACTGTTGATTTATAATTGCTATTCAATTTGAGAATTATCATCTATCAAGATGAAAATTGATGGCTAAGATTTTAGAACTTTTTTTTTCATAAAAACAATAGAATAGACAGTAGCTTAGGTCATTTAAGTGCTTATTAAAATAAGACAGTCTAGAAAGAGGATTTTGGAGATATTCCTCAAAGTGACTTCAAGGCCTTCTCTAAATCCAAAGCAAACTGAGATGTTGAAAGCTTATACAACTCACAGTACGGAATGAGGCAAATGGAGAATACAAAGTATTAAAATGCAAGAATATTATTTAAATTTTCAACCATTTATTAACTGTAGAAGTTATGTACTATAAAAGTGCTTTCAGGAATGTTGAAATCTGTATGAAATGTCCACTATGACTGAAAATTTAGATTAAGTTTTCTGAAAACATAATCTTTTGGTTAGAATATAAATTTATTTCATCAGTGCTACTTGTGTGTATTACATGTTTGTTGATAAAGTTTGAATTCATAAAATAACAATTTTTAATGCCAAAATAATGTTTCTACCATGGATAAATTTCAGGATTATATTTTGTGTGCACTCTAATCTTCAAAGCCTCCCAAGTGCTGAGACTAAAGGCATGTGCCACTACCACTTGGCTTTCCTTCATATTTTAATAAAATATGCAGTAGTGTTCAAAAGGTGTATGTAGGCAGATTTTCTTGTCACACATGCCTGATACCAATTAACCACTTGAGGACTTCTTACTCATTATGAAAACTTGGCTAATAGGTTAAGCTTGTTTCTAACTAGCTCATTAACTTAACCCATTTTTAAAAATCTGTTTCTTTTATATAGCGTGTTACCTTTAGTTTTAAATGCCCATGATGCTTGCTGTGCATCTTTGGAATTTCCTCATGACTTTATTTTCTTCTCAGCCTTCTTTTTGCCCTGAAAACCCTGCCTAGCTATTGGCCTTTCAACTTTTTAAAAACTAATTCAAGTGACACATATTCACAGCATACAAAAAGATTATTCCACATTTCCCTATTTTTACCTAGATAAAAGAAATATTTTTGCTCTAATATAGTAAAGGTATAAGCAATTAGAACAATTATGAAGTAAGAATTTTATTTATAGTGTCCAGTCCATTTGTATTTGGCATATTTGAAGAATTTAGTCTCTCTTGATGAATCCATAGTTCTCTACCTAGTTTGCCTTCTATTATAACTAAGGAAAAGTTTAACTGTTATCCTCTATCAGTTTCATCAAAGACTCCTGAAGGATATAATATTGCCTGAATAAACAGGAAGTATAATGCAAGCCACTTCCCTAAGTATGAACTATCAGAGACATTTGGCTGCCTAAGACAGTCACTCCAGGGTTCTTCAGTAATGTTAGGACATCCACCTTTGGCTTATGGGCTTAGAATGTCTGACAGACTTTACTGTGAAACAGAAATTTTTGAAGAACCATCCCACTCTGTCATGGCAAGTTCAGCAATCACTTTTATTTGGATCCTGCTTCTCTAGTTTGGACAGCGTGATGTCAGCAATCAAAGCAAAGGCAGTTTCTTGACCAAATGACTAGCTTCTGAAACAAAGAAAAAAACTCCATATGGAAGTTCCTCAATTGTCATTTTCCTTTTTTGATGTAAAATGGTCCTACTAAAAGAGATGTGTCTCAAGCCATGAAAATTCCTATGTTAGTAAGGCATTATAATACCATATTCTATAGGTTTCTAATGTGTTTAAAGACTATATATTTAAAATATGTCTCTGATTGACCTTGAAAATATGCCCAACATGACCATAAACTTTATTGTTATAGATGACTATGAACCTGGATTTCTTAATTATTTTAAATAGCTTTCAAGGACTAGAACTTTACATGATATTTTTTAAATGGTGTGCATTATTTTTTGCCCTGTGAAGACAGCTTGGATTTTATTTCAGCTTCTCCACATTAGATCACTGCCCCATTTCATGTCATTATAAATATCCTATAATTCCTAGCATATCTTGTAGTTTTGTTAAATAATTAGAAATATAAACACTATTTTGATATCTCTCTCCCAGACATGAACCCAGGGACAGTTGTCTTCTTGATGAGACCTACATCCCTGTGTCTAGAAGATACTCAGCTACTATTTAATGAATGAATGATGTTCAAATACTAGCTTTCCAATATACTTGCCCTTTGTAATATGACATTTCATAAACAATATAATGAAATTTATGTATGTATGTATGTATTGATTTATTTCATTTTTAAGACAGTGTTTCTCTGTTTAACAGTTATAACTATCCTAGAATTTTCTTTTTAGACAAGGTTGGCCTCAAACTCACAGAGAGTAAGGCCCCTGCCTCCTGAGTTTCACCATGCTACACAATAAAATTTAGTTTAAAATATATTTTGGTAGTAGCCACATATAGAATAAATGTTAATTTTCCCCTTACAATAGTGTTTAATTTTTCTTCTGATGAACAATAAAAGAAAGGCTATGGCTGATAAGAGAAAATTCAAAGCTGGCATGTGCATTTTGCTCAATTATGAGGTAGCTAAACTGTATTGAAATAAAGGTTGAATTTTAGCAGTCTTTCTAACATTAAAATAGGTAAAATGCTTTTAGTTATTCTATTTTTTACTGAAATAATAGTTTTGATTTTTATGTATACCATTATGCTAAAATAATGCTGTTTCAAAATCCTTTCTTTAATATAGTACATTTAGAATGTTTGTAAACTTAGTGGTGCTTTTGTGTGCCTAAAGTGGAGAGTGCAAGTGTTACAACCCTATGTTCTCAGATGGCTTTGGGTGCCATGAGTTACCAGTCTTCTGCAGACTAAGTAAGCAAGTCACAGTCTAGAGTAGCTGAACAGCTACTAGCTAGAGTTCTATATTTCTGGTGACCAACAGAGGTGTGAGTCCCTTTGTAAGCAGCTGCTGATTAAATTTTGAAGGTTGGCTGGTCAAACTTTTTTTTCTGGATGAGAAGCTACTTCAGGTTATGGTAGCAAGGAATCTATCTCTAGCATGTATTTATTCTCTTTTCATGAAACTCTTGTGCACTTCTGTCTCATGGCCAGGGACTCTCCACAATACGGTATCTCAGTTGGGTATTCACTGAGAGGACATGTATACGCAAATAGTGTTACAAATGGGGATCTATTTAGGAAGAGCGGCAAAATGTTGCCTTCAATTTGGGTTGCTGTGGCAGTCTTGTCAAGCCTTACTTCAATTGTTACATTTTTGGCTGATCCTATTCAGATTCATACTGTGAAATGCTGGGAACTTTGCACTGCCCAGCTGGAAGTTGGCTCCCTGTGGCACCTGCCCTTTCTACCTCCTGCAACAACACCCGCTGTTGAAAAAGCTCCAAGTTAGGGATTCCATAGACTGGGTGATAACTGCATGGCTCTATTTCTGAGCATACTTCACCCTCAGCCATTTTTCATTCTTGCTGCTGACCTCTCAGTGTAGCCCCACCTTCTCTTATTCACAGTATTATGTAGTTGCTGCATTGGTTCTTCCATGGGATAGGTGATGGTTGTTGTAAAATGACCAGAATTACTTTGCAGTGTCTGTCCTTGTCTGAAATATGCTTTCCCTGGAGAGAAGAAAAAAAAAGTTTGAGGAGTTTAATCCTATTTTTAGAGAGCACACAGACTTCATAAGTTAATTTGCTATAGAAACTTATTTTTCACTGAGAGTTTGAATCATCAGAAGAGTTTTAAGGGAGAATATTTTTTCCTATTTCTATGACATGGTTATTGCTTTCAAATTTTGGTTCTATGAGGCCATGCATAGGTAACCCATTGTCTGCAACATGGAAATGTCTCTATGTTATGGCTATTCTATTGTGTTTGTGATATGATGTTTTGTTCCATTTTTAATTTTTGTTCCATCACATGACCTTCAACTGGATACAAGTTTAGATTTTAAGGCAGAATATAGTTATAATATGTTACTTTGTAGCATAAACACAATTCCCTTCCATGTCAATTTGAGAATTGTTATTTAGCTATTGTCATTGCTTAATAAAAAAAACTACTCTTTCTGGAATTATTTTTTGGTATTCTGTGCCAATGAAAATTCAATACACTTCCTTTTTCATTAACACTTTGCCAGGTAAGCATTTGTCAAAGTGTAGAATAGATTTTGGGGCACTGCGGAGATTCAGGAATAGCATAATAATATGATTAATTAGCATAAAGCAGGGAATCATGATTGATGAAGGACAGGGTGATAATGAAGCTGCAAACATTTCTGAAACTCGTTTGGCATTTCTTGATTGGTGTGGTATTTAGAGTCTATAAACACAGGTTCTTGAATGACACAGGAATTTGTTTCAGTGAACTAATAAAAAGATGTGAATTTCATATAAGAAATGACTCCACATACTTAAAATGTATATGAGAAGTATGAAACAATGTAAAGAATAATGGCCTAAAACAATGCAGCAAAATACAAATCTAATGTGAATCAGGTACTGAGTTTCAAATTTTCTAGAAGATAAAATATTATAAAAGATGATATGAATTAGTGAAAAGCACTTAGAATTTTTAATCTACTATATGTAAAATATTATCAATAAATTATTAAAGACAACACCTACACAACTCATTTAACAGGGAGAGGTTGAGCTGATGCACACATATAAAGCCTCATCCTTACATTCTAGTGTCTTGGGTTTGAGACAGTACTCTGTATTCTACCAGAAGAGAAACAGATATACCAGCCTAACCACAAAAGCTTTGGCCTATATTCTGTCCTGCATGCAAATTATTGTTGACAGAGGTTTCTATCCTTCCAGGTCTCACAGCCATTCAGTCCCAAATAAACATAATTAAGGCTTACATTAATTATAAACTAGTTAGCTAGTAGCTCAGGATTTCTTATTAACTAATTCTTACATCCTAAATTAGCCCTTTATTCTTGTCTGTGTTAGCCATGTGTCTTGGTACCTTTATCAGTGAGGCATTCACATCTTGCTTTTTGTGTAGCTCGGTCACAACTGCAGAATCAACCTTTCCTTTTACCAGGATTCTCTTGTTCTCATTGCCCCGCCTATACTTCCTGCCTGGTTAACCTGCCTCTACTTTCTGCTCAGCTACTGGCCAATCAGCATTTTATTAAAGCAATACAACTGACAAATCTTTACAGGGTACAACATAATTGTCACACAGCAAATTATGCTACTACAATGTTGCCATATAGCTTGTAGGAGTAACCAACCAATGTCTGATTTGATTTAAGGCCCATTCCAGGACATGTAACCTAGACCCAACATTGTTTGCATGATCAAGAACAAGAGACTAGATAACATGGAGACTTCAATAAAAACCAAACACTACTGGTCTAAAAAAAATAAAAATAGCAATAAAATCATCCCCTTGGAAATAATGCTATTTTCATATGTACTTACTCAGCCATCATTTGAGAAGCTTCCTCCTGCAGATAGAAATACGGAGGTCTAGAGCTAGACATTATGCAGAGAGATGTTAAACTTACAACTCCAAATGAGGTACCTCCATCACATTCCTCCTCTTAGAGCTCAGTAAACCCCTTGAAAGTGTAGTGGAAAGTATGTAAAATCCAGAGTAGATGGAGGCAACCAAGAATACAAGGCTCTCTAAAACAACTGAGCAAAGCTCATATGAACTCAGAGAATGAGGCAGCAAACACAGAGCCAATACTGGTCTGCACCATGGCCTTTGCATATTAATTATAGCTTTGAGTTTAGTATTTTTATGAGACTCCTGAGTGTGCAAACAAGTTAGTCTTTGATTCTAGTGCCATCCCTTGGAAATCTTTTCCTTTTGTTGGTTTACTTTATCTAACTTTTTGGTATTATAATTTTGTTTTGTGAGATGTTTTCTGTTACCTTCTCAGAATAAGCCACTGAAATTCTATGTACACATCACCTACAACATATATTAATCCCAGTTAGTCATGTATTTTGAATTGTTAAAATTGTATATAACCAGTGACTTCTTCATTGGACAGAGTAGGAATTGAAGGAACATTGATTTGCTAGCCCTGAAACTTAAAACCCTACCAATTTTTAAAAAAATATTTCCTTTATTTTTGTATTACAGTTACTTCATTTCTCCTTCCCCTTTCTCCCTCCAAACTAACCCATATACCTCTCCTTAATTTCTTTTGTCATTAATTGCAGTTTTACATACACGGAGATATCTATGTATAGTTAAACAATATATAGTTATAAAATTTGTGATATAGCATCTTCATAAACTTTTTTGTGATACATATATCTGTGTAAAGCAATGAATATATATTGTATAAATTATTTATTAATTAGCTAATATTAACACAGTATATAGGTGTGGGTCATATGCATTCCTATGGGTATAAATAGAAAATACTCAGTCTGTGCAAAATTACACTGTCTTATGTTTTCATAATATCTCATTAATATGACTGGTTACTATGGGCTTTACAAGGACAACAGCAGTAGGCATGAAACTGTGATTTTGGGAATTTCCAAGAGGCTGAAGTAACACACAAATAATTTAAGGTTACCAAGGAATGCTGAGAGCAGGATAAGCAGTATTTCCCAGGGAAAAGCACAACAATTAGTTATCCAATATCAAAAGATCATCCCGTCTCATTTTTATGGTCTTACTTTGTTCATCTATCAATTAAATGGATTGAATGGGTAGTTCATGATCTTACTAGAGTGGCAAATTCTTTAAACCTGTGCTTATGTTAAGCAATGATGAAACTTGCTCTGTAACATCGTCTAGATATATATTTTTGTGATGAGATCTTGCGACCCTTTCAGTAAGGTGCATTGATATTCTGTGTGGAGAATGAGATGAGCATTGGAAACTTTTCCATAACCATGACCTTATTTTCTGCATATTTTGCTGAGTTAGAATAAAATGCCCCTGTACTTGGTGCATCTCTATAAAATGTCTTACATCTATGATGAAGATTCATGCACCTGTGATCTTTAGAGTCAGAATAAAGTGCTAATATGGCTCCAAATTATTAAAATGTTTCAACATTGTTCATATTTCCTTCTCGGGCTGATCAACTACTTTCTTTGATGCTATGCTCAGATAATCACTTATTAAATCTAGAGTACTTAGGCATAATTGGCTTTTATTGCGTATCATATATACATACATACATACATACACACACACACACA
>LOEQ01004747.1:163663-177963 GCA_001685075.1 Bramus lutescens | reverse complement strand
GGGGAGGAGGTGGAAATTTTTAATAATAATAAAGAAAATGGAAAAAAAGGAAAACCAGAAAAAAAACTCTAGAGGTCAAATTGACCCTTTAGCTAATTCTCTCTACATAGTAGGCAATTTTGTGAAAGTGCTTGCTATTTAATAAATCAAAGCAATAGAAATAAAATGTAATCAGTGATACTTGTAATTATTTATGTCTTCAAAGAGGAAGAATTCAAACTAAAAAGATAGGCCTAGAGTAGACACAGACATTTCAACAAAGGGTCTTTTTACAAGGATTTTTATCTTATCTTGTTTTTAAATGTGTTTTTGAGTGAAATAGAATTATATTACTTTTAAGACTCCTTACTCTCTCTCAGATACAGTCCCTCCAACCCTTCCCATCCCTCCAGTTGATAGCCTCTTTGTTTTCTTATTCTTTTTACTCAACAGAGGATCTGCTTTAGTTAGGGTTACTGTTGCTAAGATGAAGCACCATGACCAAAAGCAATTTGGGGAGAAAAGAATTTATTTTTGCTTATATATTGTTATCACAGTCCACTGAGAGAAGCTAAGGCAGAACTCAAACCTGACAGAAACCCTGAGGTAGGAGCTGATGCATTGACCATGAAGGGGTGTGGCTTCCCGACTTGATCCTCATGGGCTGCTCTGCTTTTTCATAGAACCCAGGACCACATGCCCAGAGATGGCACTGACCACAATGGGCTAGGCCCTTCCACATTCATCACTAATTTAGAATACACCTGAAAAGCTTGCCTATAGCCCAAATTTACAGTGGCATTTTCTTAATTAAAGCTCCCTCTTCATTGATAACTCTAGCATGTCTTACATTTACAGAAAACTAGCCAGCACTGGATAGGATGGTGTTAGTATTAACTAAAAAGAAAATTGGAACAAGTTACGTTGTTTCAAAATGTCTTCTTACACTTAGCTCAGTATGTACACCAGTGCCTTAGAATGAAAGAAGATTTGTGAGTTGACTGTTCCCAGCATTTCAATCTCATGTGCCATTTGTTTTATCTAGAAGGTCAGAGTTGTTTGGTTGTTGTTTTTATCAGTTAGTTGAATATAGTCCAGGATTCTTCTGCACTATGTTGAATTTATTTTAATAATAATATAAGGAAAATTGACCATAAAGAGAAGATAAACCTAAATACTATAGTTTCCAGAATTTAGCAATTTTGAATTGAAGTCATGACTACATTTTAAATTAAGCATGTATTTCCAATACTAAAGATGCAACTTTAAGTAGAGCACTAAAATTATAAGAATTTATTGATAGCACAGTTTGAATGTAATAAAATGAAGAGCATATTTAATTATATACATGTCTATGATAAACAAATATACAAACACAAACTTTGTTGCCCTCATTTTTTGTTTAATCTGAAAATATATTTGTTTCAGCTCTTCACTATTCCTCACACTAACTCAACTGGAATGCTGATGTTAAGATATAGTGTATATTAGAACAAGTTTAAACTTTCATAATATATAAAATAGAAGTGAGAGAGAGAATACAGGAAGAGAAATGATACTGGGGTACCTACCAAGAATGCGGGAACTGGGTGCTTTTCATGTAAAATAAAATCTTCTTCAAAGATACATATATTTTAAATATATTTAAATCGGAGATTTTTTTTTAAGAAACAACTGCTGTAAAAAATCTAAGGCATGAAATAGTTATTATGGCCCTTGAGTATGTGACTCAATAGCAGCTTTCATATATATTGGCCCCTTCAGTAGCAGTGACAGGCTATTCAATTTTAAAACATTAAAACTTCAAATAGCCACAGTAGAGGCATTGTGATAGTCGGCTTGCCAACTGAGTAGTTGGCAAACACTCAGAAGAATCGATTTCAGAATGGCTCTCAATAGCAAACATTGATACCAGCAGCACTAACAACAATTTGTCTCTGTGTATCCTCCAGTTTGACCACAGATTGGCAGCTGTTTTCTGTGAATGTCTAGATTGTTAATATTTTCAGGTAGTACAGCATGTTCTTTGCCTAAAAAGTAAAACTCGTTTTGATGTGTGGTCTGAATAGCATAAGCATACAATATTCTTCATTTTCCATCATTTAAATCTTATATGAGTTGTGTCTGTCATGGAGCATGATTTGCTGAACATAATAGGATCTCTGCACACATGAACTCATAGTAGCTACTATTGCGTGCACAAGCCTGGCACAAGATCCAGTCATCAAAACCTCTGCAAGGATTGGGTGGGGTTGGGGCCATGGAGTCCTAACCCTAGCTGAGAAGCTAGTGACAGTTAGTGTCAGCAAGGAGAGGCATTGTAGGTTTACTTTAGCGATGCGGGCACTGAGCTGGTATGCATGCTCTAGCAGGTGTACACACATTCATGCTGCTGTGGGCAGCACTTTGTGGACTAATCAGGTTTAAAATGAAAAGGAGAGCACATCAAGTTCCTGGGTGGTAGTGCAAGAATTGAGCAAACAATGGTGGGGTTCACCTTTGTTGAACTCAGACCACAATGCTGTAAGCACTTACCACATTGCACATTGATCACCATAAGGTAGTTTCTCCCATCCTTAATGCGTTTGATATGAATGACCAGTTGCTGTCAGTCTTTCAAATCACTCATTCAATCTCTTACAGTCTTTCTGCTGGTCTTACCAACCATGTGGCTGAACCCTCATCCTGAGGTCATCAATGCACTGTGATGAGCTGGCATCTTTCTTGTCCTTTCTTCTACTTTATTACCTTTATGAGATGACAAGCAAATATTTCTGGGTACCTAGAGCCCGCCTTTTTGTTTCTGGCTTTATGTTGGATCTGATGCTGTAAAAAGTTAAGCTTTTCCTAAGAGCTTATTTTATAATACCAATTGATATTCATCTTAAAAAATGTTTTAGGAAAACCAAGTGAGTGGTGGAAAGAAAACTCAATCATAAGTTCATTTTTATTAAAATGACCTGATTCCAGCAAAACATGTCTTATAACTGCCACGCAGTGAAGTAGCTATCCTAGTATGCTTGTAGTTTTGTGTTTTGTTTGTTTCTGTGTGTGTGTATGTGTGTGAGTGTGTGTGTTATATAGCAAAAGGAAACCATATATAACCATGTAAAAGTACATATTTATGTTAACTCCAGTTTCCTCAGGCCAAGAATCACATGTGTGCCTCTCTATTCTGTCTTAGAATTTTTCAGCTTTAAGACAAATTTTTCCTTGAGTGTTTGTTCACAACTAAATTTGAAATTACATGCCTAGGCCAACAGTAACTGAGATAAGTCAACAGTAAACCTTTTGGTTCTTAACATATCTTTAACAATACCACCTGGATTTGATAGAAATTTGTAATATTCAAATCACATTAAATGCTATGGTTTGAAAACAAAACAGTCTCATAATTCATCTTTGTTGTTTATATAATAATATTATATATATATATGAGCACACACATATATATGTGTATATATATATATATATATATATTATAGTAAAGAGAGTTGTAGTTTACTTGTGAGCCATTTCATTCTTTCTTTTAAGAAAGTAGAATTTTTTGAAAATTTCATTTATAGATGCTGTATTCTTATTATTTTCTTCCTCCAATTTCTACAGTGTCCTTTAAAGCTGTGTTGAGCAGGATGTAAGTCCAATCAGGTGGCTATTTGTCATAAGATATATGTGTCACTAATGTCTTGAAAGTCAATGTCAGCTAGGCTTTTGTATCTACCTATATAAATTACATTTTTATATAGTTCTCATTATTGATAATTGTTCATAATTTTGAAACCCATTAGCTTAATTGTTCTCATAATTTGGAGTAGGGTGAAATAGAAAATTTAACCCATAGTATTGATTCAAATACTGCTAAATTTCCATTGAAATAAAACATCAGTCAGATTTCTTTCATCTTTAATGCATGTGTCATAGAAGTATTTCCAGTGCTTTGTTGCAATAAAGGCATACTCACGTCAACATTGTAACTTGCTATGGTCATTCTCTTATCAATAGAAATGCATGTATATTAAAAGTCATTGTTTATGTGTTTATTCATTTTGTGTTTTATCTGTACTTTAATATGGGATCTTTTGAGACTAAACTCATTCCCAAAGGTATAGACTACATAGAAAGACCCTTACTCCAACAAAACTATTAAAAGACAGATAGACAGGACACACACACACACAGAGACAAAGAGAGACAGAGACACAGAGACAGAGACACATAGAGAGATTTACTCCTGGAGTCTGTCAAAACCCTTTCCTCATTTAGTAATGTCTGAAGTTTGCAATGTATTCTCAGACAGTTTATACCTCTTCCCTTATTCCAGTTTTTTGGGATTTGAATTCAGTATTATGATAAGATGAGGAGGAGAAATCAGTCTTTGCTATTGTCTTTCTTGATGTGTTCTTCACCATAGAATACTTATGGTGTCAAGGTTGATTCTCATGTCAGTGTCTGCCTTAGGTACTCTGGTATTGTGGTATAGCTGCTTTCTTCCAGAAGTATTATCAGATGAAATTTTGTTTTTCCGGTCTGATTGGAATCATTATATGAATATTGGAAGATAATCAACAGAAAAATAATGGAGATTCAGGTTAAGTAAACCCCCAAATATCTGCTTTTAATTTAAAAAATAAATAAGGCAAGTGACTGTAACTACTAGTGTGAGAATGTCTATGCAGTACTAGGTCTTAAATAGAAGTAACTGGTACTGTACAATTAATACCTACATCTGCATTATTTGTTAACAAGAACTTTTTATTTTCCTGATCTTCATGGTCAACTTCACTTTTAGTTTCAACTAAATACTACTGGATTCACTGTGCTTTGCTGCACACACAGAAATGTTCTACTACAGTGAATTTTCTCCTCTACTCAAATGTTCATTTGCTTCCAATGTTAACGGTGGCTTCTAGGATGGGGCTATGATTTTCCAAAACTGAATTGTTTCAGTACTTGTGATTCAAGACACACTGTTTAACCTTATAAAATCCACTTAGCAAAATTGTATTTCTCGTATCTCTCTTTGGGATCTTTATGAATTGGGTATGATTTGATCTATGGGCATAACAACATGTCATTAGGAGTTAGATCATTTTTCAACCATATCAGAGAAATTTTGATTTGTAGTAGATAATTAACACATAGACTAATAACTGATCAGTGTGCAAAGAGCAAGTCTGTATAATTCTAAACTTCAAATGCCACATCTGTATTGGACCCCTCCCAGACAAAGACAGAGAGCTCATTGTAGAAGAGGAGGTGGAAAGAGTTTGAGAACCTGAGGAGGTGGACTGCTATAAGGAAAGAATGTTATCTGGAAAGAGCAGGGGCAGTTGCACATAGGAACTCACAGTAGTTAGACAGCATACACAAGTCATGTGCAAGCTCAAACCAAGCCAAATCCCAGCAAAGAGAAGAGATGTGTGACCCAGCCAATTAAGTAAGCTTCAATTTCCCTTAAGTTAGCATAAAAATGTTTGTTGCTATCAGTGCTGAAACCTGGCAAATATCATAGGGTTTCTTATTGTAAACCGTTATTCTCCAAGTTTTACTTTTCTCACATTACCTATTAGGATCAGTAATGCAGGAAATTGTCTGTCACTTTAAATCAGAAAACAACATGTTCAGAGGCAAATTTAGTTTGTATGATTTGGTTAAGGGATGGATACATAACATATGTGGAATTTATGCATGTAGCTGTTCCACGAATCACAGAACTTATGTGTTACTTCCTCATATTAGAGTTCACTAAAGGAACAGAACTAATAGAAAAGGCATACACGAACACAAATGCCCACCCACAATTTATTAGACTAGCATGCAGGCTGTGTTCCAGGTTGTCCAACATGACTGTCTTGTGACAGAAAGGCCAAGGATCTAGTAGCTCCTTGGCCCATGAGGCTTAGCTGTTCCTGAAGTTTCAGCCTGGTGTGGAAGCCCTAGCGGATTCCCCTAGAGAATTGTTGATTTCCAGTCTGTGGTGGAATTCTGAAGAAGTTGAGTTTCATATCAACTACAACAGGATAGACAAACTTGCTAGTGAAAGTGAAGGCTCGCCAGAACAACAACAACAAAAGAGCAGTTTCTTTCCTGCTAATTATTTTAAATGAAATGACAGTGGAAGGTGTAATCAGATTTTGGAAGGGTCTTCCAGTTCAATGCAATCTGGTTGAATTCTCATGGGAGTTCAAGCAGCTTGTGTTTCAGGTGATTCCAGGTGTAGTCAAGTTGACAAGCAAGATTAAACATCATCATCTCCCCACACTTACAATTTTATGCACATTATACCTGGAAGTACCACCTGTGGCCATTTCAGGGTACTAGAATATTTTTGCTTATTATGAGAGAGAAAAGAAACATTGTGTGCATGTGTGTATGTGTACTTACACATAGGGAACTGTTTCATTGGGTGTCCTCTATTGTGTTCCACCTTAACTTGTGAAACGTGATATATCACTCACTGATCATGAGCCTGCCATTTTTCTTGACTGGCTGGGTAGAAAGTCCCTGGGCAGGTCTGTGTGTAGGTCCTCACTTTTTGCTATTGTTATAGACATGTACAGAAGCACATGGCTTTTATGCAGATGTTGGAATCCAAACTCAGGTCCTCGAGATTGCACAGTAAGCACTCAATATACCGAGTTCTTTCTCCAGTCTCTTAGGATCATCATTGTCTCTGATTGTTTTTGCGTTACAAGTATTCACAATTCTTGTGCTCCTTCAGAAGCATAAATTTCTGTTTCTATGATATCAGAAAGGATACTCTATAATCACATTTAAACTCAACATAATTCAGAACATGAATGATGTGTTGAAATTGCACTTCCTCTCTCTTAGAACATATCCCTTCATTACCTAAAAGCAAGTCAAAAAGATTCTGGTGCTTCTCTGAGAGGGAAGTAGGAAACACACTGAGAATGGAGTGAAGACCCTTGTGTGGGTCTGTATGACAACACGCCTGCAATGCTGCTTTGGATAGGGTACTTTGCTTTGAAGTGAAATAAGATAACTGTGCATGAATATGTATGGGAGGACGAAGTTATAGCCTGAATGCAGAAGTGGAAGCTTCTGCAGGTGGCAACGTTAGAAGGGTTTCCATTGTTTGTGCGGGACCTCTGTCTAGAATCATCAATAGAAATCAAATTGTACTAAGCAAGTAAAAAAGAGATTTTGCTCTGGTTCTGTCTGTGCCATTCTCAGAATCAGGAAGCATTGGATTTGTAGATAATTTTAAGCAATAACCTTGCAATTAGCAAGTTTATAAAACCATTAAACTGCAGCAGGTAGATTTTTCCTTTGGGTTTAATTTCCTCAAGCTGCCAGCATGTTTCTGTTAATTCATAAGTAGATTATGTGTCAAGAATGCTTCCTCTTCCTCCTACTACTGGATTTGCTTCTGAAAATATAGTTAGCTTTCTACTTTAAAGTGAGGAAATTGTTCTTGTCCTAATACATAGAACTTCCTGAGATAAAATGAAATTAAAGAAAAAATATATATGTAACTTCAAAATTAAAGAAAATTTATTGTTTTCTAACTTATTCCCCAGTGATAAAATACCCCTTTCCTCCTATAAACATTGGATTTTTAAAAAAAAAATCATTTTACATACCAACCACAGTTTCTCCTTCCTCCCTTCCTCCATCTCCCCTGTGTATACTCCCAACCCATTCCCCCATCCACTCCTCAGAAAGGGTAAGGCCTCTAATGGGGAGTCAATAAGGCCTGCCAAATTCAGGTGAGGCAGGACCAAGCCCCTCCCCCTGCATCAAGGCATACCACCGTATGGAAAGGGCTGCGACATGCCAGCTCATGAGCCAATTAGAGATCATTGCCAGGGTCCCCACAAACAGACATGGCTTCACAACTGTTGCCCACATGTAGGGGGTCTAGTTCAGTCCCATATAGGGCTCCCTATCTGTCATTCTAGAGTTTGGTGAGCACCCATGAGTTCGGGTCAACTGTCTTTGTTGGTTTCCCCATCATGATCTTGACACCTCCTTTCTCATATAATTTCTCCTCCCTCTCTTTGACTTGACTCCCATAGTTTGGCCTGATGATTGGTTGTGGTTCTCTGCATCTGCTTCCATTAGTCACTGAGTGAAGGTTCTGTGATGATAGGGTAGTCACCAAACTGATAACAGGGGAAGGCCAGTTCAGGCATCCTCTCCACAATTGTTAGGAGTCTTAGCTAGGGTATTCCTTGTGGATTCCAGGAAATTTCCATAACACCATGTTTATCCATCACCCCATGATGGCTCCCTCTATCATGATATCTCTTACATTGGTCTCCCACGCCATTCCTTTCCCAAGTCTATCATTCTGTTCCCTCCTGTTCTTATTTCCTTTCCCCTCCCCTTTATTGCTTCCCCTCCCCCAGTTTACCTGGGAGATCTAATCTACTTAATCTTCCCCAGAACAATACATGCATCCCTCTTACGGTCCTTCTTGTTGATTCTTGGACTCCTAAAACTTCAAGGGAGATTCGTTTTTCCTCCATCTGTTCTAGGCACTTCTGACATACAATCTTAGCGGGTCTTGTGACCCTCCTTTTCTTCACTTTACCTAAAAACATTGTCCAATTAAATGCTGGCAGCCCTATTTATAGCTGTTTTTTGTACGTATGTTTATTGGTATGAAGATTATGCTAATATATTAATTATACAAGCAATACCCTACCTAATATACCTGAATGAGTTAAAGTATGTGTACGTATAGGATGGGAAAATGACTGAAATTTGTAAGGTATTTCTGAAAAAGTTCAACCAACTTTTCACCAATGTGCAGGCCTTAGATACACTTCTTATTTTAAATAGTTATTTTAATTACCTGCATTAGTAGTAATTACAACAGAAGACTATCTCCAATGAAAAGCTTTAATCAATGTATTTCTTACAATCCTTTCTGAAAAATTACTAACAGTAATGTGCACAATTTCATTTGAATATATCCCAAGACTTGCCCTGCTGTACATTGTCATTTAAAAAAAAATCTAGAACTCAGTGGTAGAGTGGTTATGTAGCATTTCAAGGATCTGAGTTCTGTTTCCAAACACTGATCTCCAAAGTATCAGGGAAGGGATATCATAAGTGGAGGGCAGAATAAGCTGCTGTGACTATTTGAGGGCCCTTAAAACATTGCTTTAGTAGCAAAGGGCCAGTAGGAAGTACAAAGATAAGCACAATCTCAGTAGTGAGTGGGGATGCTGATTATGATAGCAACTAATAGATTTTAAGTGTTTTTTAATAGTTCACAATTAAAAAAAAGAAGGGGAGATCAGTCAGTTAACTGAGGAAATCCCAGAAATATCTGGAAACTCTGTCTACTAGGGCTACTGTAAGAGACATGATGGCATTACTGGGCAATTTAACAAAATTTAGTTCTTTAAGAATAACTATATGTGATGTTTCATAATCTCAAAGCTAGGAGTGCTTTGCAGTAAAGGCAGGTACATTTAGTTTATAAGTTTAACAAAAACAGATTAATATGCCTGTATTTTTAAAAATTCCCTCATTTTACCCACCCTGAATCTCATTTTACATCACTTCATTTTACCCACCCTGAATCACAGTGCACTGGAGAGGAGTGAGTCTTTTTACCTTTAGGAATCCTGCTGAATCTGGATGTGTTCTTCCCCCAGTCATATGGTTACTTCTGCCCTCACTCTGCTTTGTCAAATCCTATTTATCCTTACATAAACTGCGCGAGTTCTTTAGTGAATTGGGTCATGTTATCCCACATCACCGGGAGTTCCCATTTTTTTATGTTGTCTGTTTTTGAATAATATACAGTAATTAGGTATAAATTTAATTGCATTATCTTTGTTTGGAGGATTAATAATTAATTCTTCCCACTTACCATCTTACAAAAGCAACATACTAGAAATTATTAAATTTACTACATGATTTTTCTGTAGAACAGAATCACTGTTTAATTAAGGTTCTTTACAAGAATGTGGATGAAGGATTCTTTATAGGAGCATGGGCAACTTATAAATTGTGGAATATTCTTCTGTGAAATATTTCATGGAACATAATTTAAACATATTGATTAACTTAAAGTATTGTAATTTGATTTTGATCTTATGTTTCTGTGCTAATTTCTCTAAAATAGTATCTTATTAATATAATTATATGCTATTATAATTATAAAACAATTATTTAATATTACTTATCACAACTATACATTATGACAATTATAGTATTATAACTTAATATACAACATATAAGTAATAAAATGCATATTAATAATAGGAATTTCATTTGGCAATTTAAAAATTGATATTGCTGAATATCCTGTTGGCTGACATTGTTTAGAATGCAATTTAAATTTGGGTGATACAAATGTTTTCTTGTTAAAGAAAAGGCACGTGGGTATGTGTCCCCAGCTATATGGTATTTTCTCTTATGTCTTTTTTCTCTTACTATTGTCACATGATATATTGTTTCATAAGGGAATATATTTTATTTAGGCTTAGTCTACTTTCACTTATTGAATAAAATTAAAATTGTATGACTAACTAAAAATGAGAAGAGTGGGAAATAAAAGACAGGAGACTCTAATTAAAATTATGTCTTCTCTGTTTTTCTGAGGCATCTTCATGCTGTTGTCCCTTGATTTCTGTTACTACATGTCACTCAAAAGAACGTATACCCAATGAAAAATTTGGTAGAGCCCTAAACAGAGAACGCTCAAAACAAGAATCTCAAATGGCTGAAAGACACTCAAGGAACTGTTCAACATCCTTAGTCATCAGAGAAATGCAAATCAAAACAATTCTGAGATTCCATTTTACACCAGTCAGAATGGCCAAGATCAAAAACACTGATGACAGATTATGCTTGAGAATATGTGGGGTAAAGGGAAGGCTCCTCCGTTGCTAATGGGAGTGTAAACTTGTACAGCCACTTCGGAAATCAGTATGGCAATTTCTCAGATAATTAGGAAACAATCCACCCCAAGACCCAGCAATACTACTGGAGGGTATATACCCAAAGGAAGCTCATTCAAACCACAAGGATATGTGCTCAATTATGTTCATAGCAGCATTATTTGTAATATTTAGAACATGGAAACAACCTAGATGCCGCTCAACTAAAGAATGGATAAAGAAAATATGATACATTTACGCAATGGAGTAATATTTGGTGGTTTAAAGAATTATGACATCTTAAAATTTGCAGCTAAATAGATGTATCTAGAAAAAAACATAATGAGCAAAGAAAAATGTAGAGCTCAATAAAAATCAATAAAAAAGAAAAAATATTGAGTGAGGCAACCCAGACCCAGAAAGACAAATATAATATGTACTTACTCATAAGTGGCTTTTAAACCTAAAGGAAAGCAAAACCAGCCTACAGTCCACAACCCCAGAGAACATAGACAACAAAGAGGACCTTAAGAAAGACATACATAGATCTACATAGGAAGGAATAAAAGACAAGGTCTTCTAAGAAAATTAGGAGCATGGGGATCATGGGAGAGGGTAGAAAGGGAGAGGGGATGAAAACATGGGAGAGGAGGAAAGTATAAATTATAATAAAAACAATTAAAAATGGAGATCAAAAAAGAAAGAACCTGAAGGTTATTATCTTAAATATTTGAATAGCAGATTTTTCTAGAAATTATCTAACTATAAAAGAAGTTTTGAAGTCAAAATTTTAATCAGATCAATCTGTTATATGGATGATATTGCTGTCACATATAATTTAATTACATATTTATTACAGCCATTAATCATGCTGCAGTAATTACTTTATATAACATTGAATTATGGGGACAGCAAATCATGTTAAATCTTAAGTCACAGACCTATGAGGGATTTACAAATTATACACTTAGAATATTCTATATCAAATGTTCTGATGAAACTTTTGAATTTATTATTAGGTTTTTATACTTGTCATAGACAGGATTTTGTGTCTGTCTTTTGTTTCCCAAATCATGGCAATTTTAAGATTATATAATGGTCTAATAAAATATTAAAATAGATTCTTTTTACATCTCTACCATGAATTTATTTCATGATTTTTGATGCTATTGTCTCACATTTCCAAGATTTGATTTGCTTTAGAGGATATTGTTTTGTGATTGTTAAGAAATCTTGGATTGTGCCTGAGTTTTTAAGATGCCATGATATTTCATCTCTTGCTTTCAATTAATTTATGAAAAATGTTGGAACTTGGGCTTTTGCTGTTTGTTGATATGCATAGGAGAGGATCGTAGGTAAATTCTGTTCTTGGTGTGACTAATGCATGCTGGGCTAAGGTGTTGCCCAAGAGATGTTCATTTTCTAATGAATGAAGGTAGAATTAAGGATTGCTTTGTTGGCCCTTTCAGGTTTGAGTTATTCATGGGATTCTTTCATTTGTAGTGATCTGTTTTCTTAAATCCTCTGCTAGAAATAGGTAGTTTCCTTTTAATTTTAGCCATTTGGCTACTAGGATACTTATCTACTGTGTGAATGGTTTGTGCTTTATGGCAAAGCCATAAGAGAAAACAGGGAAAGGAAATGAAAGAAGTCTATAGTCAACATCTGTGAGTCATTTTCCCTGCTAAGATTCTCCTTCCCCATCTGACGTTCTCTTACGCCTCCCTGGGCTTGCAGAAAACTTCTCACTATACTTTATTCATATATTTTCATGCTAAAATATATGAGAAAGGCAAACTGTAGTGAGCCTATCGTACCATTCAGCTATTGCTTGTCCTTTAGATAATGCTGGGTGGTTTGTTTGTTTGCTTGCTTGCTTGCTTTTGTTTTGCTTTTTAAAAAAAGACCTGAAATTTAAACTGCAATAAATTCCAATTGTCCTGGCATTGCAGTCATTTCTGCTGTGGTCTTATGCCTGCTAAGGACTTTTGATTAAATTTCATCCCAGTTTGTACTCATTAAGAGTGGTAGAGGACACATTATTTTCAGTTAGCATTTTATAGAAAGGAATCCCATTATTAGTTATTTTCTTACTATTTAAGATGTATAGTTATAATCACAAATTTTAAGCCATAATTTTACTTTGAGCTAGTAACAACTTTTACCATTGTGTATTCATGTTTATGCATGTATGTGTGTGTGTGCCTGTGTGTATGTGTGTGTTTGGACCCAAGGTCAAGGTCCTTTGTCTTCTCAATTACTCTGCACCTTATTTTTTTAAAGTGTTTTCTTATTAAAAACCTGCAGCTTGCTGATTGGGCTAGACTAGCAGTCAATAGAACTTGGGGTATTCCTCTCTCTGTTCTCCCCTACACTAATGTTGGGATTTTAATAATACCTCAATGGCAGGCTTTCATATATGTTATGACGATCAAGCTCATTTCTGTGGTTGTATACCAAGCCAAGCATTTTACTGAATATGCTGTCTTCCCAATCCTTGGTTCCTTGTTGAAGTAGTCAGTGGAAGCCTTGACTTTAAGTTATTCCTGCTTTCACCTTTTGAATAATGGAGATTTAGGCATATGCTGCAATTTCCAGGTATTTTCTTTGTTTGTTTGTATGATCTTATTGCACTTATCTCTGACTCAAAGTGTCATTTGCTGCACACAAATATAACTGTTAACAGGCAAAATGTTCAGTTGGTAAGATAAAAATTTTGTTACAGCCAAGTTTTTGCTTGCATGACTGTTAGAGTATTCTTTGCACTCTCTTTCATTGACTATAGACTCTTTTTGATTGACTGCATACTACTAAGAAAGCCAAGAGCTTTCCAGTGTTGGGGTTGGACTTACGTTCTAGACTTTTATATAATATGCTTTTGGCTGGCTGTGGATTAAACCTATGCACATGGTTCAGTCTGATATATGAAATGTATTTAACATTTTTATTGAGATCAGATAGTCTTATCAGTAATTTTGGAGTATATTTAGTTAATTTGAAGTTTAGTGATGTTGCAAATTGGAAATTTTAATCAATTTCCTTGGTTTATACATGTATTTAAAAATGGTTTCAAAAGACACTTAAGGAAATGCTCAATATCCTTAGTCATCAGAAAATGCAAATCAAAAATCTCTGAGATTCTATCTTTTTTATTTTTTATTAAAATTTTCTACCTCTTCCCATTTCTCTCCCCCTTCCCCTGCCCCTCCAGTCCAAAGAGCAGTTAGGGTTCCCTGCCCTGTGGGAAGTTCAAGGTCCATGCCCTCCTTCCAGGTCTAGGAAGGTGAGCATCCAAAGAGACTAGGCTCCCACAAAGCCAGAACTTGCAGTGAAATCAAAACCCAGTGCCATTGTCTTTGGCTTCTCAGTCAACCCTCATAGTCAGCCACATTCAGAGAGTCCGGTTTGATCATATGCTCCATCAGTCCCAGTACAGCTGGCCTTGGTGAGCTCCCA
>LOEQ01004747.1:124287-149443 GCA_001685075.1 Bramus lutescens | reverse complement strand
AAATGGGAGGAGGGGAGGAGGTGGAAATTTTTAATAAAAAAATAAAATAAAAAAATAAAATTGGAAATAGATCTGATTTCCACAGGCAATAAAAAAGAAAACATAAAAAATAAAAAAATAAGCACCGGAATACCTGTATATTGTTTACCCAATGTTAAACCAATGTTAGCATCTTAGAAAATAGTAGTGAGACCACACCCCGGTGGATGGTCACCGATGTGGTTTGTTTCTCTTGTTCTGCTCTAGCCATCTTCGTTGTTCTCTCTTGTGTAGTTTTCTGAATTCTGCTGCCAACTAATTAGTGCTCTCTATAATTTTGCCATTGCTGTGATGTATGATAATTTCATATTTACTCTGATCAACTGTTTCCAGAGTGCCTGTAATATCTCAAATTCTCATTACCATTCTGTGAATACCCATTTCTTATTTCTTGCCTTTAGTGAAGTAACTTTTCAAACATGACAGAGGCATAGTGATAGTCCATCTCACTTGTAATGTTCAGCTTCCTAATGTTGTGTACATAAAGAGATAAAAGGATTTAATCACTTGTATTTTCATAAATAAGGTTATCAATAATTTTTGTGTCAACACTTCAGAAAGTATATGAAAATCATGTATGACTTTTTTATAAAGAGGCATATACAGGGTTTTCTAACTGCCACACCTTGTAAAGGAAATAAGCTGTGATGTCATTAGGTAGGCATCTGGTATTTATATATAAAAAGAAAATACTTTTATAATGTAAATATATTTAATGGCATTTACCCAGTTTTGCAAGGTAGATGGCTATTGTAAACCTATGAAATTTCCTCTGCTTAGCAGTAGTTATTACATATTCACATATACAAAATGATTATAGTTCATAATCTAGTGAATTACATATAATAAAAATTCTAAATTTATACTTTACCTTAATAATACAAAATCCCATTGTAATTTTAAAATTCAGAAAGTATTTTTATGACTAATAAACCTCACTCTTCAGTGAGATTCAGCTTCATAATAATATAATAGAGGGCCAAGAAAATTATCTAAGGGCTGAAGATGGGAGCAGAAAAAAGAAGGTCATATAACCAAAGTTAGAGATTCGATCATGTACATTTTTAATTAGCATTTTACCTGAACATAAAATTAAGAAATGGTTTTATACAAATACTTCTTCCAGTTAAAGCCTTAAAGTGAACCTTTTCTGTTTTAGAATTGAAATGGCAGACTGGAAAAGGCAGGGGATAAAAATTAGGCAAAAAGCAACCAAGCACTTGATTATCATTCAATCTCATAAAATGATTGCACATCATGTGCCTGTTAGTTCCTCACCACTCATGCAGCTTTTCGACCTTCAACGCGAGTTCACTTTCCTGCAAATCCTCTGTTAGAGCCTTGGTAGGCATAGCAGTGAAATAGCACAAGTCCATGACTTGTGTGTTAGTATCTTACCTTTTTGTGATTACACTGCCAGAGGCAGGTTGGGGAATGAAAGGTTTCTTTTGGCTATGGCTTCAAAAATTTGAACCCAGAATAGTGGGAAAAGCTGAATTGAGAAGCTCAATCCATGACAATTTGGTTAAGACATTTCACGTGGCTTCAGGCCAGAAGGAAGACCGTGAACCTGGAATAGGTACAGCCTTTATAAACCATTTTTTACTGACCTGATTTCTGAAGCTAGGCACCACCTCTTTAAGTCTCCAAGACCTTTCAAAATAGTACCACTGATTGGGAAAAAAGTATTTAGCTGTAGTTGTGAAGAAATGAAGCTATAAAAATTCAAAGAAAAAGTGAAATAGAAAAATTGTGTCCAGCTATGTAAGAAGAGACCTTAGAAGCAGGGAGATGCTGCCGGAGAACACGCCCTCATAATCTGAACTCTGAGGGTTCCATTGATGAAGGATTACTGTAAGTGTTCCTTAAACCTGTGAGTCACCACTAAAACAAACACACTCAAAATAATTCAAGGGAACAATACAAACAAACACTTTGCTTAATTTTATATTTCATCTCATGAATCTTACCCTATTCTGCTAAGGAAAGTTATATAAATTTATGAACAATGTCTTTTTATATTTCTCTTTATTAGAGCTAACACAAACTGGAATCCAATTAAATCTGCCCTAAATGTAGGTACTTCTAAATGCATTCCCAGTAATGGAGACATAGGATGTGTATTCTAATAACTTGCATCGCTGGTCTATTGGTGCCTCTCCCCTTATGAGGAAGAGTTTTGACTTTCCAAGCTTCTGTACTCTCCTGAAGTCCCCTACTGGAGCACTGGGAGGCACAGTATTCAAGTAGGAACCTTCTTCGTAAGTTCATGCTGTATGTGACAGACAAGCCTATCCTAATGTTGCAAACTCTCAGAACCTTGCTTAATGAGGTAGATCAAATTTGTAGCCAGTTGCACAGCTGGTGGCCTGCTCATTTAGAGGCACCTGTAAAGACAGCCTATTATACATCTATTAGCAGTAACTAATGGTTATTTAAGTAGTTAGTGATGGATACCTGGCTAATGTGTGACCATTCAAAGCCTAATGAGCAATGGCAAGAGGCAATGGATTTCCTGATGTTGCCAGACATCATTTATACTCACTGTTGAGCAATAGCTAAGTTAAGACATCTTCGTGCTGTTATTTTCCTCTTCTCTTAATATGGAATAATTAATCCCGTTTTATCTGCTATAAATGTTTTCTTTCAGATTATGAATTAATTCAGCATTGCAAATGAGGATGTACCTATATGTACCTATAATGATGTTGCCCACTCCCAAGTTATCATATGCTTCTTCTGATTCTTGACCTGATTCACTTGAGCAGTTAACACATGTATAAAGACCCTTTTAAATATTCTGTGCAGATATGATCATTGTCCACATTTTATTTTAAACTGAATATATATGCTTTATTGAGAAAAAATGTCATACTGCAGGAAGTCATAGAGGTAAGATTCTCAGAAGAATAGCATCTAGGAGCAGGCTAAGATGGAGACTAATGCTACCACAGGAGAATTTTCTCCACTCCTACCTACATGGGTGATATAACCGCAGAAACAGTTAGACAACCATCATACTGGAAGAGCTGCTGAAGTTTAGCTCTTTCCCGTGAACTATCCAGAAAGACAAATGTGTAACAAAGATAATAACAATTATAAGAATTCTTACCTATTTTATCCTTTTCCATAAATAAATAAGTCAGAAAAAGTCAATGAGAATCATTGACTAGAGGAAGGTTCAAAGGCTGTGCTCACTTCCTTTCTAGGTTACTGTCCACCTATAAAATCTCATCCATCATATTAAGCTTTTCGCTCTTAATGTACACATGCATATACAGATTTAAAATGCATATGTAATAATTCCTCCTTTGATAAATCATAAATTGTAACAGGGTGAGTGATTAAATGCAAAATTTTAAATAAAAGGATGTGTTTCAATTTAAAATGTATTTATTTTATTTCTTACAGTATAGGAATGAGTAGAAAATTTTGGGGCAGTGAGAAACTTTCACTTAAATCACACTGTAAACTCATCTGGATTTTGTAATTCCGAAGATACTTTTATCTTTTTCAATTCAGAATTTCATCAATAATACAGAATTACAATAACAATATAGATTAGTGTGCCTAATCTGGAAATCAAATATTATTCTTCAGAATCTGGATATGTTTCCGTGCTGACACAGGAGACGGGTGTTAATACAAAAGTTCTAGTAACGTGCCATTGTGCTTTGTGCATAAGCTATGCATGTGAGATGAAATGAATTTTCTTTTGATTTTTGAATTTCTCTTTTGACTCAGGTAGTGTACCGAAATATCACATATGAAAATATTTCAAAATCTGAAAATGTGTAAAGCCTAAACATTTCTGGGTTCCAAATTTTTTATCTGAGAGATATGCAACCTGTCAACACTGTTTTTCAAAGTTGAGGTCTATTACTTTGCTTGCAGAATCAGGGAAAGGCAGGATAAAGACAAAGAGGCCACTGTCAGGTTGTTGTTTCCAACTACCCATGTTGATAAGCTTTCAGACTCACAGGCTGATGTTACACATATTATACTTACCATAAAACAAAACAAATAAACAATAACAGCAAAAAGAAACCCAGAAACTAAATTACAGAGAACAAACAACATGAAAAAAACCCTGTGAGCATTAGTGGTCAAGGTTTATGATATAATATCCATTGAGTTTCCTGTAACCTAAACTTAATCCAAACCTCCAGGTAAGGAATACCAGAACTTCTGGCCAAACAAAGCTTGAATGTTGAGGTGTTAGCAAACTAGTAGTACAAATAGCAGCTAAAATCTAAGGCCTGAGAAACCAAAACAGAAAAAATAATGTGGAACTGAGAGAATGCTGAGTGGTTGGTAGCTCTAGCTGTTCGGCAACTGTATTCACACGGCACTGGCATGATGACTCAAAACCACTTGTCACTCAGGGGATCTTGTACCTCCCTCTGGCTCCCACAGGCTTTATTGAATGTGAGTGTATTTTTTGGAAAAAATGAATGCTGAGTGAAAGAATGTGGATGCATAATAAGTCCTGAATATTCCTGTTACACAATGATGTCCTGAACAAAGATATATACTGAATCGTTACATAATGTTGAGGACAAGCTGTGCTTATTGTCACCCTGCTTTGGTCATGTGGGGTGGTTGAGGGATATGTAATCTTTGTTACTGCTGGATTATCATATCAAGGATAACCATATGGAAATCCCATGTAGATAAAGAAGTAAGGTCCTAAGTCTCAAAATAGTTGTACAATTTTTCCCTAGCTTCTTAGCAAGAAAATAAATAATGAAAGCACAAAAAGCATGTTGGCTAGAATCAGCAAAATTCTTAAATGGAGAATAATGGACATTCCAAATCCTAGGACTTTCAAATGCAGATAATAAATGATCATGAGACTGTCGGTGTCTTGGAGATAAAGTAAAACACTGAAATTCTCAGAGGGAATCTTTTTTTTTTTACTTTTTTATTGATTCTTTTTGGGCTCTACATGTTTTTCTCTGATCCCCTCCAGAGGGAATTCTGAAGAAAAATATTTTGTTAAAAAAAAACCTTCATTTTAAAAGGCCATAGGAGAAAGTTTAGTACTGAGAAGAAAAGTATTGAGCCTGGGGCCTCATAGCAGGCAAGAGGATGCTGAAGACAAATTCGGTAATCTCAAGGAGCATTTGGGCGGTAACATGCAGGGTAGAGCATAGAAACCCACATAGAAAGTATGAGCATGATAAGGAACTGGGAGAAGATGCAGTGAGACCTGACGAGCAATTGGAATCTTAGGAGGAGATGCAAGGCAATAAGACAGATATTCCAGTTAATTGTCATTGCTCTATCAGACAGAGCTGCTCAGTCATATCAGTGATGAGGGGTACACTGTTAAAGATGCCACTGATGGACTACTGCACACTAACACTTAGAGAAGGGCAATACAAAGAGAAGAAAGTTTGGAAATGGAGAAATATTTTCACAATGAGTTGTGCAAATTCTATGCTCCTTTCTAAACCATGCTTGATACTATCAAGCAAAATTTTCCAAATATAACTTTATTCATGTTAATTAAAAATAGAGCTCATGGTTTTAGCTCAGTTGTATTTATGACTAGCAAACATGATGTTTTAGATTTGATCATCAAAAAGTTTGACCTCCCTCCCAGGAAATAATTCAATTAGCCCAATGCAGTGCCCTTGACTTTAATGATTGACCTTCAGGTCATTATTATTTACAGCTCATAATAGAAATTAAAACAATCCATAAACAATAAAATGGTTATATACATAATATTATATTAAATTTTCAGATATGCATGCCAGAATGAAAACAAATTAATGGAACCACGAACAATACATGGGCAAATATCAACAATCTGGATACCAAGTAATTGAAAATACATGAACTGAGAAAATGCATATATTGAGGAATTATGGTTATATAAGCTTTAATAAGTGATGAAGAATTTTTGTTGCTTCAAATCAAAATAATACTTGGTTAGAAGGAAGAGAATCATGTTTGGGATAAATTGAAGGCATGTTCTCAGATACTAGATTCATAAATACATCAGAATATTGCCTTTGTAACTGATTGAATACCCTGTGGTAAATTGGTAAAGTTTATATGTGATTCCATATTAATCCCAAAGATCCAGTTATTTAATTTAGAAAATCAGAAAGTAGACATATTTGACCACACCCTTGTCTCAGCATGTGAATGTTTTCATATAGGTAAAAAACTAGACTTACTCTTACAAGTGGCCATAAACGAGTGCATAAATGATTCATCTCATAGTAATCAGGAAAATTCATGCAAACCAGTATCAACTATTATTAATTATCCTTGTAGTACCTAAACTTAAAAATCAAAGGATCAGAACTTTCATATGCCCTCCTGGCAAGAAGATCCAGGACAATGGGGACAATCGGGTGTGTTATTCTAACTGATGATAAACGAAACATAAACTGCCAATTCCCTCTTTGTCAGATATCTAACAGAAATACCTGTGAAATGTGTAAGAATTAGAAGTATTATTTGTAATATCAAAACTCTGAAAGACCACAATGTGCCATTAATATTAAGCAGGTACTTTCTGGAATATCCATCCCTATTAAAGAGTACATATTATACCACCTCAGCAAGCAAGGTGATGTAGCTAGCAAAGGTATATGTCACCAAGCCTGACATCCTAATGGAGAACAGCCTTGGTAAAAGAGCCACGCACCACCTTCAAATCATAAACAAATGAATAGCAAATACACAAGAATATATGGCATACATATTTCTGCTTACATTATCAATATTTCTTCTATAAGTCAGTAAATCAGTTTAGTTGTTAGTGGAAATAAGCATGATTTTTGTTTTTCTAATTTTCACTATATGTAAATTTCCTAGGGTTTACAACATTTTCTTTTCCTTTTATCCATCTTCACTTCTGTAATAGTTGACATGGCACTCTGTTTGCATTTTCTAGTAAAATAAAGATACAAAAACTTAAAAATAAAATAATAAGAATAACTTAAAAGTAAAACGCTCATGGCTGTTTGGTAAGGGATTGTTATATTTGAGACCTCAAATACTTTGTTCTCATCTTCTTCTACAGGACCATTTAATTGTTGCATAAATTCTAATTGGTCTTAATAATAAAAACCTGGATTCGCATATGAGGGGGTGAAATCTGGAAGATCAGAGAAACATAGCAGCCAGCCACTAATTCTTACCTCTACCAAATCCTCTGACTGAAAGGGACAAGATGCTGTCTCTACAAGTTTTCAGACTAAAAGTCACTGCATGTACTGTTTCCTTTTCTTTTCCCTATTCCCCATGAGTGTGTATCATATTGCATTTAACTCTGTCATTCCAATGCAAGTTGCCTGGATTAGATGTCAACCTTTTGTGTATATTGACTGTTTTACTCTGAATTCTTTGCTCTTTTAATCCTCGGTTTTATCTGCAAAGCTAGAGGCTCAGATGCTACTCTTTCTAACAAACTACTCAATATCCTGCTCATAACTTGGGGAAAGCGGCTTTTTCCCCCTTTTTCTTCCTATTTGTTTTTCAAGACAATGTTTCTCTGTGTAGTCCTTAATGTCCTGCTCACTCTGTTGACTAGGCTGGCCTTGAACTCAGAGAGATCTGTGTGATCTACCTGCCTCTGCCTCCCATATGCTGGGATTAGAGGTGTGTGCTGACAGGATACTGTATCCTCCGAATTTTCATGTGGAGAAAATTTCCTAACAAAGTTTATCATGTCAGAGATGTGTCATGGATACCAGTTTCCACACTCTCCCTCATGATAAATGATCACAATCAGTGTCACCACCAGCATCTGGTCACTGTTTCCCTATTATAGCATCAGACAGCATTTTCACAGCTGTGAGGACCTATCCAGTTCTCCCATGTGATAGTTTGGAAATTAAAAAGATTTAAAAAGTATTTAATTTTTACATTTTTATTTGTACTTAAAACCTCATAGAGTGCATGATTTTACTATTTAACCATCTAAAGAGCTTTAATAACACAGTAGTGATAATATAGAATAACATTAAAAACGGTCATACCAAATACCTTTTCTTAACAGGTTATTTCTGATCATTTTTCTAAGCTAGAGGCAAAACCAAGATGTTTGCATGAAGTGTTTTTTCAAAGGATATCCCAGGAAAGTTCACAAGATAACTGTCTGTAAGTGTCAGAAGCATCAGACAAGGATTCAGGTTTTACCCACCAGCGCGGCTATAAAAAGACAGGATTAACAGGGAACAGTCTTCTAAATTTGCTCATCTCCGTAATGCTTCATAACACTCTGCTTTAATGATTAATGTTCAAGTGGCTGCCTGAACACAGCAGCTGATAAAGGCACTTGAGTTTAGAGCAGAGTATCGATCAGAGGAGTGGGAGAAGTCATACTCACGAGGCTTTTATATTTTAATGGAATGAGGAAAACCTCTCTCTAAAAGAGGGATAGGAGCATTGCAGAAAGCGTGTCAGGAGTGATTTTTATAGCTGTTATCTCTAAGTTGTGGTTTGCAAGCTCCAAAATTTATGGTGGTTTGTGCTGCTTACCAAGGTCAAGCGATATGTTAATGCGAAGCCGGATATGGCCTAGACATTCAAACAGGAATTCATACATTTTTGCTTATAGACAAATCTTTACCAGCTCTCAAATATGGACTTCCAAATGTTAAAACATACCTTAATATTTATTTCACATAATGTACTGTATATTATGGTATATGTTCAGTAGTCTTCAATTAAAGTAGCAATTACCTAAATGCATGTATGATTTATAACTATGTCTTATGTACTGTGCATTTGCATACATTATTAAAAGGTAATTTATGTAATATCTTACAATTTAGTTGACATATTCTTTCCTTATTCATCAATTTATGCTTGTATCTATTTATTTAATAAATACAGAATAATTGCTATATCTCATAATGTATAGAAGTTATTGAATATGTAGCTAGTAATAATTTTACAAAATACTCAAAATAAAGATAATGACATTTGTTTTGTTTCTCAGACTTCTGTCAGTATTTCTGATTTTGACTCTTTAACTCTCATTATTCCACTGAGAAATTTGTGTAAGGAAATTAATTTTCCTTTTTGTACGATGAAACAATTAGGGGTTTCTTTGGACATCTTAGTCCAGATTACACGTGAGTCAGTACTAAGACCATGAATTAAACTTCTATTTTTTGATGCAAATTTTAGTGAATCATTTCTTGAGAACTGGTGTGATAATGATAATGTTTCCAGTTATTATAACATTTCAACCTCATCCATAGGCCAAATAGGAGTCATCACTAATAAAGGTCCTATAAATAGCTATTTGAAAGCAGTTTTTATAGAAGACAAAACTGCATCCAAATCATAACTCAAGGCAGAAGCTTATTTCCCATGACTGTTTTACTTTTTCCCAGATGGGAGTAACAATAAGTAACACAGTCAGGGTTCCAGAGAGGATGACCCAATCAAAGATTGAAATTGCACAGCGCAGGACAAAATCCAATTCTGAGTAAAATGGAAGAAATAATGCAATGAAAAAAAAAAGCTCTCCCCATATAGTGGCATGAAAATTACCTAGGTGGGAGTGTGAAGGATAGAATGGTGGTTATAATTATGACTCAAGATTAAAGTGGTTTCCTATATTATGTAATTTTGATAAATTCCATTCAATTACCTCCAAGATTTGTTTCACTGGTGTAGGAATTCCTTCTGTTTGTGTGTTGTTTTCATTGGTTAATGAATAAAGAAACTGCCTTGGCCTAGTTGATAGGGTAGAACTTGGGGAGGTGGAGAAAACAGAGCTGAATGCTGGGAGGAAGAAGGCTAGAGTCAGAAGCCATGGATCCTTTGCCTGAGACGGATACCTGTTAGAATCTCTGGTAAGCCACTGCCACATGGCTATACACAGATTAATGGAGATGGGTTAAACTAATATGTAAGAGTTAGCCCATAAGTAGTTAGAGCTAATGGCCAAGCAATGTTTTAATTAATACAGTTTCTGTGTGGTTATTTTGGTTGTAAGCTAGCTGGGTGGCCAGGACGAACAAATGGCCCATCCTTACAGCAATTGGCATACAATGTGGGGCTAGAACCCATGACCCTGAGATTAAGAGTCTCATGCTCTACCGACTGAGCAAGCCAGGCAGCCACAACAAACAAGTGTCTCCTCTTTCCAACATTTCATTATGCTTATTACCAAACTGGTAAGTTTACAAGAGGATTATAGAAGTGTTTTTATAGAGCTCTTTGAAATGAAAGAAAAAAAGTTTACATATATACTATCCAATATAGTATCTTCATGTAGTTATAAGAGATTGCAAAGTAATACCTGGGATCAAGAAAATATTTTATTAAGGTTTATTTTAGTATGAATAGCCACATGAGGCTACTGACAACCATATTATGTCAGTTTTCAGAATTTTGAATATCTCTTATTATTATTGTTGTTGTTTTTGCTGTTGTTATCCATGTGGTTCAGATGCTTTTAGGGAAAAATTTGAATATTTTACAGAATCTAAGAGTAAATTAATTTCTAGAACATATTCTACTATAGTAGCTTTCTCAGTTTTTCAGCTTTTATTTACAATGAATGCCAATAAGAAATTAAGTTAAACTGAAAAATGTATACATAGACATCTACATACTTTCAAAGGATTCATAAATATTTGTGTGTGAGTGCCAAACCGATTTTTTATTTCAATAAAATAGTTGTTTAATGTTCACTTAAATTTGTTATATCCATGTTATGTGTTGTATAGAAAATAGAACTATGTCCACACACCCCGAGAGATATTTGAATTGTATCAGAGAAGTCTAAATGAAAGCTGTTGTTCTGTATTGGACTTATCACAGTAGAAAGAACTACTTAAAAAACAAAAACAAAACAAAACTCTAAGACTTTAAGAGAGATATTCATAGATATCCATAGGAAGATGAAAAAGACGAAATCTCCAAGGAAATTTGGAACATGGGAGTCACGGGAGAGAGTAAGAGCGAGGGGAGGAAGGGAAGGGTGCAGAGAAAAATGCACAGTTCGATAAAAACAATTATAAAACAAAAAGATATTCAATTTGAAGGCTGTGGGTTGTAGGAATATAGGGACAACAGGACACAGAGAGTAGATTTGATCATATTTTATTTTATAAATGAATAAAATCCTTAAAAATAGAAAAGAAGAGAATTAAGGTAAAAGAAAAACAAAGAAACAAAGAAGTGTTTAGCATTTGTTTTCCTCATATCCAGACATGTGGGCTCATGGCTGTTAATCAGCCACTGGACATTCCTATTTTAGCTGTCTTCCTGAGGGGAACAGTTTTATGGTATGGGTCATATCTTGTTTCTTTGTTGGGGAACACAGGGTTCTTACAAGCTTGGGCACCACCTCACCCACACTTTTCTGACTGTTGATTAGTAGATGGTGATCCTAGACTGCCATTCTAACTTCTAATCTGTAGTATTTGTCCAGAAAACTAGTCAATGAAACTCAATGTATTTGAAGTTTATGATGAACAAGATACTAATAGCACTAAAATTTTGAATACTTGGAATTCATTATTTCCCTGAATAATTGAAACTTAGGGCCATTTTAATATTAATAGTTTTATTTTATTTGTATCCCCAATACTGCAAAGAAAAAAAATTAATGAGTGCTATCATTCTGTTACACGGTGGTTTATCACATAGAGTAATACACTCAGTATACTAAAATCATCGCCCTAAATACATACTAAAATCAAAAATGACTTTCCTTATGTTCTGTACTGTCACCATCACAAATCAGTGTCTCAACCCTATCTCCGTGACTTCCTTGACAGCCATTAACAGCATTGTGTAGGTTTCATTGTCAGCACCTTCTTCATCAAAGAGTGTAATGTGTGATTTCATATGAAAATCATACTTTATGAATCTTCTTCTTAAAGTTTATAAGCAAAAACATTTGTTGAGGGTTGATCTTACTCAGCTATTTTACTAGAAACTAGAAATAAATATGATTCCATACATGCAATAACAGCTGCCCTGTGACCTGTGACTACTCAGGACGCTACCAACAACAAAGGGTCATTAGTTCTAAACATATCCTGAGTTTAGCGCAGTGAAAGTGATTTGAAAGATTCATTATTTATTTTCCAATAAGGGTTGCTTTGAGCTGCTAAATCGGCTGATGCCTACTGGTCGTGTACCTATTGGTAAAATATCTTTCTTAAAGTAATGTTGTACAGGTGGCAATCATGACAGATAGCACAATAACCTTTGAGGGGACAATGTTAACATCACTGTTTGCACCATCAGTAAGACTCAGAAACACCACAAACTGTAAAAGCATGAGAACTAATTATGAGTAAATGTAAATTAAATCGACTGCACTACCTAAAAGAGGCATTTCTCAAAAGTGTCAAAGCTATGAAAGACACAATATGACTGAGAAATCATAGCTTAGGGAAAATGGAAAAAAAAAACAAATACTTGTAAAATTGGATTCTCAATAGAATAGAATAGAAATTGGGACTGAGTAGGAGAAAAATAACACCAAAGTGGTGCAATTTGAAATAACTTAAGAGGAAGTAAGATAAGGAGTGTATAAAAACATTGTTTTTATATTTTCTGTAATTGTACAATTATAACTAAGTTTAAAAATAAAAAAATATTTCTTGTGAATTTTATCTTTTTAAAGTGTTGTTTTTTTAAAGTTTTTTTGTATGTGTGTATGTATCTGTGAGTCTGTGCATGCATGCATGCGAGTGTGTATATGTGTATCTTAATACTGCAGTTAATACCAGATAATAGCAGGCATCTTCCTCTCTCAGCAGCCAGCAGCCACCATAGGTTTTGTAATAAGATCTCTCCTGAATCTGGGGCTCGCCCATTGTCTAGCTGACCAGCTGGCTCAGGAGTTCTGCTTGTTTCTATTCCCCATACTGAAGTGACGTTGTGTGCCCCCATGCTCAGTTTTTATGTGATTACTGAGGGTCTGAACTAAGGACCTCAAATTTTCACTGCAAGTACGTTTCCAACTGAGACTTCTCTCCTGGCCTTAACCTAAGATTTTGCTAGGTAAATTTATACTATTAACATATTTTATACCACATTAACATGACTCTCATGTTCCAAATTTCCTTGGAGATTTCATCTTTTTTACCTTCCTATGGAGATCCATGAATATCTCTCTATATCTCTGCGCAGATATCCCACCTGGCTTTACTCTACTAAACTATTGACCAAAACAGCTTCTTTAACAACCAAAGGTAATAAAACATATTCATGGTATACAGAGAAAAAATCCCACATCACCCTTGCCTTTAATTCCCAACTTTTGGTGTTATAGGCATGTGCCACCACAATTGGCTAAACTATAACCATCCATGGCTACTCTACATCTCCACTTATTAGAGCAGATGATACTCTAATTTTTAAGGCCAAAGAGGCTTATTTTGCAGTAATGTTGACCTAAAATTTCAGTTCAACTTTATTTTAACATAAATGTTATTGTTTTATGATTATTTGTTGATCTTAGATGAATTATGTTTTGTGGACCAAATAAAGTTTTGTTCTCAAAATTATATCAAATTTTTTAAAGTTTGAGGTGGTTATTGAGAAAGCAGTGCCCATCTGGCTGGAGAACTACTGATGGTCAATTGTGTCTGATGAGGTTATTGAAGAGAGCAAATCCGTAATATTCAAATGAGACAAAAATGACAGACTAGAAAGTCTTATATACCTGATGAATATTAAATATTTCCAAAATACACAAAATATTTGTTCATAGATACCTGGTCCTTAACTGTGGAACTTTGAAATGTTGCAAGATCCCACTTTGCAGGAGAGTGCTACCAGCTGTGTTTGAACCTACCATGCTGATGCGCAAGCCCAGCAGCTGCACTTTCCTGAACTCTCCTATTCTGTGTCTCTCTCACTTCCAGACAGTGTGCTAAACAGTTTTATATGAGTGTGACATAAGGTAAAACCATCTGCGAGGAGAGAATATTCCATAAGATGGCTGTAGGCAAGCCTGTAAAGCATTTTCTTGATTACTGATTGATGGGGTTGACACTGGCCATTGTGGATCGTGTCATCCCTGGGCTGGTGGGCCTGGGTTCTATAAGAAAGCAGGCTGTGCAAGCCATGAGGACCAAACTACTAAGCAGCGCCCCTCCACGGCCTCTGCATAAGGTCCTGCCTACAGGATCCTGCCCCTGTTGAATTCCTGTCCTTCAATGATGGGCTATGATGTGGAAGCGTAAGCAAAAAACAAACAAAAAACAACAAAAACAAAATGAAACAACAAACAAAGAGACAGACAAAGCCCACCTTTTCTTCCCAAGTTTCTTTGGTATTAGTTTCAAATTGGGGCATTAGAAACTCCAGCCAGGACAGTTGGCTTGTAGGCACTCACATTAGCATCTCATGCAATCCAGAACTGGACTTTCCAATAGAGTAGGTGTTTGACAGATCCACACCAATTTGATATTCTAATTAATATGCTTTTCCCAAATCACATACCTTAATTTCTCAGGAATTTTGGACTCTTTCATTTAATGAAAAATAACATAGAAATAAACAAGGAAATGCTTTAAAACTAGAGAATATTAAATGCATGAATATGTCTCTGTATTAATATGAAAAATGGTATCTCAGATACAAGGGTTCATAAGATATAGTACTTGTGTATTCTTTATTAGTTGAAGTAATGAAAATTAAGATGTCAAGAACTAGGTCCAGGCCAGGCATCGAGGAGGCAGAGGAAGGCAGATCTCTGTGAGTTAGAGGCCATCCTGGTCTACAAATCAAGTTCTAGGACAGCCAGAGCTGTTAGGACTCAAACAAACAACAAAACAACAACAAAAGATCTATATCCTTCAAAGAGTAATAAATAGCTTTATGGAAATCAAACAGACTTATGTTTCAATAATTTCAACAAATTCTACTTCCCCTTGGTTCAAACTTGGACAAAAATTATAGGAATATTCCATGACTGAGTGATATTACTGAAATGAATATTTCTGACCAGAACATGCTGTGACATTCCTACTGATAATTTAGCACCAGATTCCCTCAAATCACTTTGCACATAAAAGCATATATGATTTTTCATGACTGTGTGAATTTTCTGGGGATGTCTGGTCTGGCATCCTGAGAAGGTATAGATAATCTGTGCTCACTTCCCTGACCATCTTACTCTGCTGACATCACCTCCGGGCTGTCTTATTTGCACGTCTGGTTATTGATGAGCCGACAGCTGAAGCAGAGATATTGAACATTATGCATGTGATCACGTAACAGGTTGAACTATCACTGCAAAAAGGGCTGATCCAAGACTGAAAGCCAGAAAACAAATTCCTGTTAAGATCCAGCTTCTGAACTAGCATCCTATTAATTCCACTTCATGTTTGTGGTCAATTCACATTCAAAAGATTGCTAACGTCAAAGGAGAAAGTTCGCTGCCTGTTGATTATAAGAGCATTGAATTCGCATTCAAGTTAATCTGAAGATGGATGGTTTATTGCCCCTGGATCAGTCCTCATAGATATTCCCTTGTGTCACTTTCTACAGAGGTAAATGTATGACCTCGTTATGAATTCTCCTTCCACACTGTCATTCCATATCTGCAACTCTTCTACCTCGCTGTTACTCTCCTCACTTATGCTGTATGGCTCTTTGATAATTTGATGATGCTGGTCCAACCTTTCAAAATATGATCAAATGTAGTTTTTAGTTGTTAAGTGGAAGAAAATATCTTACAGATTCATTGGTTTTTACCATAATCCCTAATGATGTTTTGTGTAGCAAACTTAGATGACAGAAGAAAGCTTCTGAGAACTCATACAAAATAGATATCATCTGACTTCCACTGGCTAAATCTCTTCTTGGAAGTGGGGAGGAAGAGGTTCCCATTTAAGTGTCATGAATTGCTTATTTAAGACACAGGGATTCTTTGAATCCCTCTTAACATGACTATGAATTAAATATTGTCGCCCATTCAGTAATAGAATAAAGACTTTCAAGGATGTAGAAAGCAGTGTTTGAACTCACTGCAATTTGGCATAAATGTTATCTTCTATAAATGAAGTTTATCTGTGAAAGTCAATAAAATGTAAGAAAAAATAATGTCTACATCCCTACTTGCCTACCTGGCAGTCATCTCTGCATTACAGATTTTATCCTTTTTTGATAGAAGAACTTTCTGTTTAGTGTTTAGTATAAGATCTAGGACTCAGGCTCCCATGAAAATATATGAGCAGTTGTTTATTCTATGTACATTTACTCCTCTCTATTTCCTGCACTCCTTACTTACTCTGCCATATCTGCTGGTATTGTAAGGAGTTTCTACTCCTTCCAGATTGTGTGTTTTCTTTATGAACTGACCAATAGCAGCATCAGTTGAAACACGCCATAACATTTTAACTTTTTATTAAGAAACCCACATCTTGAACACTTTTTTCTTAAAATGGTCTTTGTTTTGTGGGTATTGTGTCATTTATATGTCATGCTGATAAATAGTGTTCTAAACTCTAGTAATATCATTCAAATATATAAACTAGTGATAATGGTTCATTTAGATGAGGAGTTTGTGCTTTTATGGAAGTGTAAGAACAGGGTCTAACATAGATGGTTAATAGAACAGCACATGGTTATCACATCTATATTCATAGATCTTCCTGGGTTGTAATGGTTTTTAATAAGAGATTTTCTATGATTACAAAATTCTTACAGAGTAATTAGAAAAATTGAAGTTTAAAAATGGGGATAGGTAAAGATAAGTTCTATTAAACCAATACCCCTAGATAATCCATCTTGGAGAAACAATTCTTTTAATCATTTTTGCATGACTTTTAAAATTTCATGTACTCTATATGAATGTTTATCATTTTACATACATTAAATAAGTATTTTAAATGCAGATTATTAAGCAGTAAAAATATCAAGCAGTGAAATATTTGGTTACATTATATTCAGAATATCATTAAAATAAAAATTATATGACTTTGATTAACTCATTTATCAAATGATTATAAAAAGCCTATGCATTAAATATTTCTTTCAAATGTGGAAATTCACTGTCTGTCCCTAAAAGAATCAGGAAAGCATCAGGCTGGTAAACTTTTTATGCCGTGATAAGAAATCTCAAAGGCGATTATCTGAGCAGTGGACCTCAATTCAACTATAAGTAAGAACAAAATTCTGTAGATCTCAATATCATGGATTATCCTTGGGACCATTGTTACATGGCATAAGTCAGATATGCAGCATTATAAATACGTTCTCATTTGTATGGAAACTTTCAATAAGCTGGTATCACTGAAGGAGAAAAGAGGTTAGTTACTAAAGATTAGGGTATTTAGGAAAAAGATTTATGGTTCAATGATGCTAAATTTACTTAGGAATAGCTTCAACATCTACTGTACCAACAACCGTTAATGACATACTGTGTTACAAGATAGTGCCAAGATTAACACATGTTCTCACTAAGGAAAAATAAAAATGTGAAACAATACATATTTTAAATAGTCAGCGTAAGTTGTTTTATAATGTATATGTACTTTTAAACATCATATCATACATAGTAAATATACAGGGTAAAATAAAATGAAATAGAATCTCAAACAGCAAACCAATCCAGACCCAACCAAACAACCTAAGAAAGTGCCTATGGTATTCTTAGTTAGTGCCGATGAAAAAATATTTCTGGAGAATCTTGTAATATTGTACAAAACATTAATATAGATTTACAAAATATGACATTATACTTATATTTTGTTTGATACATAAGAAAAAAATATTTTATAATGTGAATTCTTATGGATATACATTTAAAAGTGTCTCATGAAAGACCCAGGGGTTTTAATATGGTATTATCTGCACAAGGAGGCTATGACAAGCATTGGACTTGAAGTGATATCTTGCAGTATTTATGCACAATTTTTCTTCTGTCATCATAAAAGGTTTCCAATTTATGCTTTCTAAGTTCTTTTTTCCATTTTATTGTGTTTTCTCCTACACATGATTGAAAAATCAGATGCAGTCTGTCATGAGACATTTCCTTGGTGGAGAGACTATGAATGGACTTCAGGGAATAGCAGTTAGCGTGCTTTCAGAAAGCAGCTTTCTCTCTTTGGGTAAACACTGCGACTCAGTGTGTGGCTTCTTAAAGGAGGAGGTCATTTCTTCTGTTTTTTCATTAGACAGTTCTAATACAACCAAAATCAACCAAAAAATGATAGCTGTGCGATTTACAGCAAAGTTGAGCTGAAGCCTTTAGAATGAAATGCAGTTTGGTTGAAGTGGATTTATTATTAAACATTCATCTCAGTAACTTTCTTCAAGAGGAGAAGAAAAATATCACCTTAATATCTCCATAGGCTAGCAGTCATGGTATTATGTATCAGACACATTTTAATGCCACAGTGCCACCTCTTCCCTTTTTGGCTATACAATGATTTGAAGTGAGATTCCTTATGGAGTTCAGGTTGTCTCTATGGATAATCCTTTTGTAATTATGACTGTATTGTCTTATATATTCAAGAGAAGTATGTAGAGGTACATGGGGAACACTGTTGACACAGTCTAGGGGTAATTAACTATACTTTAAATGGTAGATACCATTATATATACTTAGCCATGTATAACCTCCATGTCTTCAGGATTAGATTAAACAAATATGAGAACTTATCATGCACTTAGAAATGAAAAAATGACTGACAATATTGTCATCAGATTTCTATTTATCTGTTATAGAACATAGAATAGTGACTACTCTTTGTTAAATATATTAACTAAGACTGAAGATGTAGCAATATTGATTACTATTTATCTTCGTACACATAAAGTTCTAGTATATTTTTTAGACCATGGTACTCATAAGAATGGAAAGATTTGAATTATTCCGATTTTTTTGCCTTTTTTAAAGATGTTGATTCTTTTAGTCCTGTGTGTGATTTCGAATTTAGGATAAAATCTGCATAAAAATTATTTTGTGTGAACTATGGGTAGCTGGTTCCTAAATAGGGCATCTGCATCATACATACTATGCTGGCTAGGTTTATGTCAACTTGACATAAGCCAGAGTCAGCAGAACAGGGAGTCTCAACTGAGAAAATGTCTCTATAAAATCAGGTTGGAAACAAGCTTGTAGGGGATTTTCTTGATTAGTGGTTGTTGTGCAAGGGCCCAGCCCATTTTGGGTGGTACTAAACCTGAGCTGGTAGTCCTGCATTCTACAAGAAAACCAGGTAAGAATGCAATGGGAAACAACAATAAGAAGCATCATTCTGTGGAATCTCCATCATTTCCTGCTTCCAGTTTCCTCTCCTACTTGAGTTCCTGTCCTTTTTCTCCCAAATGATAGACAGTGATGTGGGAGTGTAAGCCAAATAGGCCCTTTCCTCCTCAAGTTGCTTTTGGCCATAGTGTTTTATCACAACAATAGTAACTCTAACTAAGACAACTCCTCCTCCTAATTCTCAAGAAGTCATCACAGATAAAGGGGGAAAGAACTATGAGAGCAAGATGTGATGGATGACTGACTACAGGAAAAAGTCTTTTCTGGATACAGCAGAGCAACTGTGCATATGAACTCATGGCATTTGCGGGAGAGTGCTAAATGCTTGTGCAAGACAAATCGGAACACAATTACAACATGAAGGATGGGTTATAACAAAGTTCAACCCCTATCCTAGGAGCTATTGTCAATTTGTACCTTCTGGTTAAAATAAATCAGCTTCATTCAAGGGTACAGCCTCCCTATATACTGGTAAATGATCCTACATTCATGCAATCAGCAAAAAACAGAAAACAAAGTAAAAACAAAAAAAATCAGGATGGAATAGTTCTAATAAGGTTAGGAAGCTAGGTGTTAGATTTCATCAATACATGTTATATATAATGAATTCTAAAATAATGAAAATATAAATTAGAAATAGATTTTATTACGTTTTAGGGTAAGATAATTTTTAACCTTAAAATTTGCCTAAAACTGCTTATATTGATCATATTTTCCTGTATGAAAGCATTATTTGTAAATATTATCGATATTTTTAGATGCACTAAAGATCAAGAAAGGAAAAAGCATAGCCAAGAGACTATAAAAAGAAAAGAAATAAAGCTACAGTTACTGAAACACAAAATAGTACTGAGAATAAAAACTACAAAAATCCAACAAAACACACACTTCAATAATGATTTTAAACATTAGCGGCTTCAATTGCCTCTTCAGAATCCATACACAGGTTAGCTTACTGGATTAAGAAATGAAAAGTCATTTCAGTAATGACTTTAATAGATGCATTAACATAAATTATAATAGTATCTATTTACAAATAGGCAGATAATTTAAAGTAGGAACTTACTGTTGCAAGATTCTGAAAAATTAATTTTAAAAGTAAGTTAAATAGTATATTTTTCAAAGCAGTAGTATTTTTTCTTATTTTCAAACAAAATTCATATTAATTTAGAAAGCAATTCATCTGTGAAATGGAGGATAGATGCATTTTTTCAAACATTAGTAGTGTAGCCCTGAAAGATTACACTACACATTAAGCAGATCTATTTCCTTCACCTTTCTCCATGGTTGTGTGGGGATCCTCCTTATCATGTGAATGTCCAGGCTTTTGGATAATTAGGAAACCAACTAGTGTTTCTATTGAATGATGACTGGTAAGGAGCATGAAGGTAAGTTTTTAAATGAAACATTATCTAATACTTCTCCTTCCTTGATTCTCCCTGACTCTTCTCACACAGGACACTGTGGCCTTGTGTGATTCACTGATTGTCTGGGTTCCCTTATTTAGAAATGTGTACTGTGTGATTCAAAATGAAAGGCAGGACGCTGGATGCTGAAGATATAAATAAGGAGATGAATAAGGCGGCTGTTTTTCTCTGTCAGACCTCATCGCGATGAGGGGACCTGAATAAAGAATAGCAAGTCCATTTGATAAGTGCTATTATGTCACAATGGAGAGTACCATTTGACCCATAGAGAAGAGTGATTAACTTTGCCTTGGAGAACATGTCTGGTTGTGTGATTACTTTAGTGTAGTAAAAATACACTGCAATACTCACAAAAGGCCAGTGTCCAGGGAAGCAAGGTCTAGTTTGGAGCATTGTATTAGGAAAGGAAGTGTGAATACTGAAAATAAATCAGACTTTAAAAACTGCTTCTTGTTTACAGGGTCTTTTCAAGGTTAAAACCAGTCTAAGACGCACTTAGAACGAGACTGTCATTGACAGAATTAATTGAGTTTTATCATAATCATGAGAGAAAATTACCTTTGAGAAAGGATATATTAAAATTCAGTTCCTTCTGTTATAAAGAATCTGAAGTTGGAAATCTAGAGTGTTGTAATAGGCATAATAACTGGAGCAAGGCACAGTTCTCTCTGTGAGTCTGCAAGAAAACAGCCAGGAATCCTGTGTGGTCAGAAAAGGGATTAGCTGATTTCATTACCACAAAGTAGGTATGCAACTACTTTGTACCTTGGCTTCCTTCATCAATGCTGATGTGATTTTTTCAGAGGCTTAATGTTCATTCCCAAAACTTTGCTACTCTCATGGTCAAAAGGAGTAAATACCACAGATTTCCAGAATCTTAGTAGAGAAAAAATATGAAGGAAAGTCAAACAGTAATTCAATTACCAATAATTTAAGCCTCTATGACAATATCATGAGACCAGAAGAAATATAATGCTTGCATATTCCTGTTTCTGTATCTTATTATCATAGGAGACATGGACTTAACACAAAATTTCCTGTTACCTTATAAACACACCATTGTCTGAAAGAGTTAATTATTGTGTTATCCCTTGAAATGTTTAATTTAAAGAATATTATATTTTGAGACTGAAAACACAGGTAGTTTAGATATCACCTTTTTTATAAGACAGGAATTCTCTGTAGCTTTTGAGCCTGTCCTGGAACTAGCTCTTAGAGAACAGGTTGGCCTCGAACTTACAGGGATCTGCCTGCCTCTGCCTCCTGAGTGCAGGGATTAAAGGCATGCGCCACCACTGCTTGGCCTAGATATCACCTTTTTAAAAAATGAAAGTCAATGAAAAGATAAAATTCATTTTCTTGTTTATGTAATAAGAACTATTACTAGCCAACTCTATTTAGTCCAGACAAATGTGATCTTTCCCAATGTCCATATGACTACTCTGAGACATAAGGCACTCAGAGAGTTGCATGGATTCAGTCCTCGAACCGTCTTTGGAATTTCTTATGGATTTCTATGATATGGATCTTAAGTTAGCAGTAGTGATATGCATAATGGATGTAAATCAGATTGTGATTTCGACCTTTGTGTTTCTTCTAGAATTTACGGAGCATACACTTGCTAATACAGTTTTTGTGTACTACAGATTATTGAAAACATATGAGATGAATTAAAATTTTATTTAATGCCTTGGAATTATGTTCGTACCACAATATATTAGTCAAATTTTCAATATCACATAAGATATAACCTTAAATATTGCCTATTTTTCTTATTTTAATATTATCCTCCTCTCTTTGATATTTCATTGAAAGCGTCACCTGAACAAAACAAGGCATGTGTCATCAATTTGTATTTGAAAGTTGTCCTAAATAGTCTATTTTTGTCCAGTATAGCATCTTGCAGAGGGCATGCAAGGAACTCCACAGAAACCAGAGTTTTTATAAACATCTCAGAGATATAAGGGATCTATTGGCTGAATAGCTTCCCCTCAACTTACATAGCCAGGGAAATCTTCCTTTAGAAAGGTCATTACTATAATTTCATTCTTATGCCTCAAAACCTCATGGCTTCTCTCTTAGTTGCTTTTACTGTTATTGCAATAAAATAAAATGACAATAAGCAGCTCAGGGAACAAGGGGCTTCTTTCAGATCATAATGTCATATTACTGTCCATCATTGCGAGGAAGTCACAGTGACAGAAACTTGACAATGCTGGTCATATTATATTCACAGTTGGGAGCAAAGACGTAAGAAATGCATGCCTGCGTGCTCAGCTTGCCAACTCTATTCCATAGTCCAGGATCCCCTACCCACAATTAAGGTGGGTCTTCCCCACAGTACTTATGGTAATCAAGATAATCCCTAACACATTCTTAGAGGCTAATGATCTAGACAATCCCTCATAGGTGTGCCCAGATTGCCTCCTGTGGGTCTATTTGACGATAATATTAACCATCACAGCTTATTTTACTTTTGTCAAATTTAGTAATGATTTCATTGCCTAATCTTAAGAATTATGTATTACCTGGGGAACTGCATTCCTTATTTCCTCTCAACATAATTCATGATAAAAACTGACCCAGTACTTGGTCTTCTTGCCAATTCCCCCTACTTCCGGTAGCTCATCCTCTGCATCATTACTGCATTCCTTGATTTTCTGTTAGCAATGGAGACACGACTTCTAGTTGCTCTGTCTCCATTCTTACCTGTCCATGGAAAATGAATGACCTGACCTTCCTTCAGCCAAGCACAGATGTATAAGTGACCTGATGAGAGTGCTGTTTCTACTGGGAGCTAGGGATTGTAGTCCTACTCCTTTCTCAATTCCTCTTGGCAAGTGTTCCTGCTGGTTTCCTGCATCCAAGCACTAGATATAAGAGGCATTCTGATGACGATTGCTATTGCTACTTGGAGACTGGAACTGCGGTTCTCTCTTTCAAGACTTTTAGAGACTTGAAATAGGGCTCACCTTTTAGTAAGGGCGAGGCTTTACTAAAAGTTCTCATTTAAAGAGACTGGTTTCATCTTTTCAACAGCCAATCTATATTTTATGTGAATTGACAGAATTGGACTCTGATAATTTCTGGGAATGGACTGCACTTCCAGGTTGAAGGTGTATGGTTGGTTTAAAAAAAAAAAGTCCTACTTTCACTTTAAGGAGAAACAGTACTGTGTAGAATTTTTATGCTTGGTTTTACGTCTGCAACCTCTATTATTTCCACCACTTTGTAGTTCATTTTGCATTTCTTTCCCAAGGAAATATACATGCCCAAGAAGATGAGCATCTAAATCATTTTGGGCATCTGTTAGCAGTTTCAGTGTTTTACCTTAAGCACTCAGGTGTACGTGGGATTTTATATTGAATCTCCCATTAAATTGCAAGTAGAAACATGTAGCAAAACATATGGCTCCTAAGTGTATTGCCTACAGCCATCAGATGGTAGTCTTATGTTTCTTCTCCCTTATATAGGTTGCTGAATTTGCAACTTCTATCTCCAGAATTGCTGTCATCCCAGAAAATCTAAGGAAAATTCTCAAGCTGAGTACAATCGCTTAGTTTCGTAGATTCTTTGATTAAATATGACTCAACCGGTTTTGTAGAGACTGAGCTTTTCTGATTTAGGGGGCAGGGTGGGGGTAGGGTTGTTCCAAGTAATAAATACATGGAAACAGTCACTGGAACATGGGTTTTCCACAGTAATTACTGTCATTAATTGCAAACACTTTTGCATCCACTGAGAGGCAGTATATTTTTTCTGGAGTTCTGTAATTATGTCTCTTTTTGTTAAAACTCCAGAAACATGAATATAAAATTCTGTGACGAGTTGGGTAACTTACATTCGATGACAGTGCTACATATAGGTGCTTCATGCATACTCTCATTCAATATTCATTACTCATATTATTTGCAGCTCTGTTTCTATTTATTTTTGCGTTCTTAGATTTTCCTGTTAATATACCTCATGTACTTTCTTAAATTGGATGATGCAATACACAAACTAATTAAGCTATTCAGGCAAACTAAACAAAACCAATCACATTATTCAAAGGAATCTTGATTAATTTTTTAAAAACAATCTATTTGTAAGTGAAAATAAAATGTGCATGCACTGAATGTAGAAACATATGGATTCTTACCATTTTAATAAATAAATATGAGAGTAAGAGTGTCAGAAGTCCGTAGAGGAGTGTTGTGTCAGTATGCCTGATTCTCTGCAAATATTGAGTCCAAACGATACATGCATTAGACATAGAAGACAGCATATAGGCTGTAATGAGTCTTTAGCAAAAACCTTTTCATAGGCAGAAAAATGAAGAACTGCATTTGAGTGGGCTGGTTTTATTGCTTGCAGTAGCTTCCTTGTTGGAAAGAAAAAGAGAACTCTCAACAGAGGAATCTAAAAGGGCTGAAAGACATTTAAGGAAATGTTCAACATCCTTAGTCATCAGAGAAATGCA